>JAQGAZ010003037.1:0-13686 GCA_034692225.1 Polydesmus complanatus
AGGTTTTTTTTGGGGGGCTGTTCGGATAATAAAGGGTTCGGATAATCACGGGTTCCGATAATCGCGACCGCGCTGTATTTCAATGTTATTACGATATTGAATTATTAGGTATTACAATTATTTCTTACTTGGATAAAAAATGAAGTATATACAGTCTAAAAATTGCATAAAGCTGAATATCTAAATTACAATCATAGTTATTGTTATAATTAAGAGTATCTATATTTATAACATTGTTCAGTCATTAATAATCTTAGTTAATTTAAATTAAAAGAAGAAAAAGTTCTAAAGTACATATTACAATAGGTGCTGGCGACAGAGGAGGCCCGAAAGACAGAATGCCGCCGCGAAATTTGCATAAGAACTGGGTCGAGACCAAGGTGCAATAATTACATTATTCTATTTCTAAATAGTAGTAGTTATCGTTAATAACTATTGAGTATATTAATATAAGTAAGTTAGAACAAGCTACAACAAGTCATTGCAAGTTAAAACAGGTTCTCAAAATATATAAGTCAAGTCAGACATAGCTGTTATTATTTATCAAGTCAGTACATTTTACTGATTTATTGGGTAATCAAACCTTATACATATTTTGTGTTATATTTGTCGGTTTTATTATTTGTTACTAATTGTTTGGAATTATTTAGTTTGTTTTTTGTTTATTATAAGTTTTATTTATCATCTAAGTTGGTACCATAAATATCTCATTAGTTAAGGAAACAGTTTGGTGTTTTGTTATGAAAGAATAATTTGTGATTAGGATATTGTCTAAATTAGTTTTGAACATTTCCAACGTTGTAAGAGGAATAGAATACTTAGACATTAGGTAATTCCATGTTATGCACATTGAATAATGGCAGCCTATTTTCACTAAGTTATTTTTAGGGAAAGGAACTTTGACGAGGAAACGTTTACGAGGGTGACCTTTGATTACTATTGTATTAAATGTTTTTTTCCCATGTATAAAGTTATACATTATAATGGCTAAACGCCTTAGATATAGTAGTTCTGCTGAGTAGTATACCTCCGGTATTCTACCAAACATAACATAGAATTTTCTTACTTGGGTATCTAGGCGGTTAATTGTTCCTGAGCAATTGTTTCCCCATATTGTGCAACAATATTCCAGGTGTGAGCAGACTAGTCCGTTATATAAATTTTGATGCTGTTTTCGTGATAATAAAGATTGAAGTGATCGCAGTAACCACTTTATTTTCCTACAATATGTAGTTAGTTTCTCCACTTGAGGTGTCCAAGATAATTGTGGTGTAAATGTTATGCCCAAAAGTTTAAACTCCTTTACTATGGTCAAAGGATGACCGTTCAAAGTTATATCTATGCCATAATTCTCTAAGGCTACTGTGTTTGAATGCGCAAGATCAAACAGCATACCCACCGTTTTTGTGTCACTTAGTAAAAGACAGTTGTCCTCGCAGTAGGTATCAAGTCTTTTCAAATAGTCATTGCAAGTAGCATTTGTTGCATTTGCTGTACCTGCTGCTATAATGGGCGTATTGTCGTCCGCAAATATAGCTTGGTCACAGTCTACTTCGTTGATATCTGCACCTTCATCGTTTTGCTCATTAATTGGTCATGGGATAGGTATATCGTGTGTAAATATGTTAAATAGAATTGGACCAATTGATGTCCCTTGGGGCACTCCTACCGAAAGAAATTTTGTTGATGAAAGGTATCCATTTAACTTGACTATTGTAGGTCTATCAAGCAGGAATTGTAATATGAAATTACCAAGCCTTGGGCCCAGGCCAGCTGTCCGTAATTTTTGATATAATAAGTCTGGTCGTACCGTATCGAATGCTGCCGTAAAGTCAACAAAGATTGCCAATGGTCATTTCTTGTTGCTTATGGACTGCGCAATGAAATGGGTTACTCGCTGTAGGGCATCCTCAGTTGAGTGATTTGCTCTAAACCCATATTGATATTTTTTATTTTATTTTATTTTATAGAGGTTTACACCTATTGGTACAAGAGGGAGTGTATTATACATTTTCGTCGCGTTTGGATCTAATTCAATGAAGTACAAGTTGAACTTACAGATAGACATTGGTACGCACATAAAAAGAAAATGAAATGACTATATTACGAAATATATAATTGACAATGTTTCCTAAAAATCAATTTAGTACTTAATTTGGAATCATGAGGCCCTTCCTCCTAAAAAAAATCATTATATTTATGGATTAGAGGCAAGTTTTAAAAAAATTTAAAATTTGTATAAAGTAAGGTAGACATAAGTGCAGGCGGCAGAGGATCCCGAAGGACATAATGCCGCCTAAATTTCATACTCAGGTAAGTGGAGACCGGTGGTGCAACAATAAAATCATTTAAAACAGAAACTTATTTCAGTAGGACAACAAAAAAGAAAGAACAAAAAGAAAAATCATAAAGTAAAAAGAGAAAAGAGAGATAGTATCTCAGTATCTGTGTTTCAGAGGTATTATTTAAAAGTAAAGAATACCTACTTTGGCCTTAATGTGCCATGAAGTATTCCTTAATCTGCGATCTAATAATTAGAATTGAGTACTAAGTTACATGGCATTGCTTGAATAGTGACATTAGTAAATGATATCATAGATATTAGAATAGGCTCTAAATTGTCTTTAAACATCTTCAAGTTAGTTATGGGAATAGAGTACTTCCGCAATAGGTAGTTCCATAGTTTGCAACCAAAATGCTCAATACTTAGTTTCATTGGTTCATTGTTAAACTGTGGAATTTGGACTAAGTTTATTCTAGTTCGATGGGGTAAAATTGTAAAAGTTTTAAATTTATGAAGGTTGTTAAGATGTTTATAGAACAGAATAGCAATTCTCTGGAGGTATAATAACTCCGCTGAGAAGCACAGTCATGGGATTCTGCCAAAAATGACATAAAACTTCCGCACCTGTAGATCTAGTTTATTGATAGAGCCTCTGGCGTTATTCCCCCAAACTACCACACAGTAGGATATGTGAGATCTAATTAGGCCATTGTATAAGTTCATCAGCTGCCATCTGGACATCATGATGCCTATGGAACGAAAGAGCCATTTAATCTTCCTACAATAAGACATTAGTTTGTCAATTTGGGCACACCAGGATAAGTTATGGGTAAATAAGACCCCGAGTAATTTGAACTCTTTAACAATTTCAAGTGGGTGATTGTTGATTGTTAGAGAAAGGCCGAATTCGTCTGGTGTTGAGCTTTTTGAGTGTGATAATTCGAAAAGCATGCCGACTGTTTTTACATCGCTCAGTATTAAGTAGTTAGATTTGCAATAGTCGGTTAGTCTATCTATATAGTCTTGCGCTATTTTGTTTAGTAAAAATGAGTTTTTTGCTGCGAACAGGGGGGTGTTGTCATCGGCGAATATTGCTTGATCTGTTATTACATCTTCCCCAAGGTCATCAGCATAAACCATTATATCTGCGTTTAGTTTCGGTATTGGGATATCTGATGTAAATATGTTAAACAAAATAGGACCAATGGATGTCCCCTGTGGGACCCCTATGGAGAGCTTATGTTGCTTTGATAAAAAGCCATTCAATTTAACTAAAGTGGGACGATTCATCAGAAATTGTAAGACTAAATTAGCAAAGCGTGGGCCTAAGCCAGCTTGACGTAGTTTTATTATTAACAGGTCAGGGCGAACAGTGTCAAATGCAGCGGTGAAATCAACAAATATCGCTAAAGGGCGCATTTTTTTACTTAGTGCTTTAACCAGGAATTGGTTCACGCGAATTAGAGCGTCCTCCGTGGAATGATTTGTTTTAAATCCATACTGTTATGGTGGGACCATTGAGACTAATTCTGTAAATTCGACCATTTTAGCAGAGATTATTTGGTCCATTATACGTCCAAATGCAGTTGTAATAGTTATTGGTCTGTAGTTGGCAATGTCTTTTTTTTCGCCTTTGTTCTTGTATAGTGGTGTAATAACTCCTGTTTTTAAATATTCCGGGACTATACCGTTGCATAAAATTTTTGTAAATAGGTCTGCTATAATATCTGGACATTCTGTACAGAATCTTTTAACAATTTTCATATTAAAATCGCATAGTTCGTAACTGGTGCGGTTCTTAATTTTTGGACAAGATCTCGTT
Source organism: Polydesmus complanatus (assembly GCA_034692225.1). NCBI lineage: Eukaryota > Metazoa > Arthropoda > Diplopoda > Polydesmida > Polydesmidae > Polydesmus > Polydesmus complanatus. The sequence goes on from JAQGAZ010003037.1 coordinate 4,107, forward strand.
ACATCAACAATTCTTATTCTTTCAATGTCATATAGATTAGTAAAAGTTTGTTCTTTGTCTCTAATGTATGCCTCGGGGTTGTAGTTTTCTGGCAAAAGGTCATTGTAACGTGAAAAGTGAGATGCAAAGACGTCAGCTACGTCATTAGTGGACAATGTACCATTTTTGTCCAAGAATTTGGTATTAATGGTGGTCTTATGGACATGGCGAAATTCTTTAAGAATTTGCCAGAGACGAGATGTGTCGATCCCCGCCTTACGAAAGAGATTGCAAAAATACTGGCATTTAGTTTGTTTTATTAGTTTTCTGGTTTCTGTATCTATTGCTTTCCACGTCATGACTGTGGTTGGACTTTTATTTATTTTGGCCTTTTTGTACAATTTAGATCGTTTGTTTAGCAATGAACGTATTTCGGAGTTCATCCAGCCTGTTCTGTAGGTTGGTTTCTGTGTTTTGACCGGGAAGGAATCATTGTAAGTTGATGTAAATATTTCTATGAAGGCAGTCCAAGCCTCTACAGGGTCAATAATATTTCTAATATGGTCCCAATCTTCATTTTTCATTGCTGAAATAAAAGCTATTACATTTTCTTCTGAAAATGATCGTGGTTCAATGTTAGCTTGTGGTCCGAGACTAACTGTTATTGGTCTAATAGAAACTCTGATTATCGCTCCCACAATATAGTGGTCCGCTAATGCCCAGTCAAGTGTAAAGAACTCAGATACGGTTGTTCTTGCCGGGTTAAAATAGATATTATCCAACCCATTATTAAAGTCATTTGTACTAGATAGTATTAGATGCGTAAAATTTTTGCAGAGCATGAAATGGTATAGATCGCTATTGTGCCTGGTCTCTACATTAAAATCCCCCATTATAAGTAGTGGTGAACCAGAGGGTATCGTTTGAATTATGGTTTGTAATTTTAATAAAAATTTGTCCATTATAGCATCTGGCCCTATTACTCGGTATATATTCAACAGATACATCCCTGTAATTAATTTCACTAGGAGAAACTCAATATGTAATGATGTCCCTGAGTCAACATATTCAGCTGCTAATTCGTTAGACACGTAAAATGCCACACCGCCTGCTCTCTTATCTCTCCTTGCTATGTGGAAAAGATCAAGACCTTGTATTTCTGGTAATAGCTTATTATCAGTCTCCCAGGTTTCTTGGAGCGCTATTGCTACTGGAAGAGAAGTTATAGTATTCACTTGTGCTAAGATGGTATCTGCTTTTGAAAAGTATGATCTTATATTCGCAGATAGAACTAAGAAACCTGACTCGCAATCATTTTTAAATAAAGAAACTATCCGTTCTGAGGATAAAAAATTATGGAAAGGCACACTTCCTTTATGTACATCGAAATTGTGTTCCAAAATACTCTCGTTATTATCACAAGCATTTAACACCATGTTAAAGAGTTATCGTAGTTATTGTAATTTAATAATTAATAAGTTTGATTTGTTATATAATCCTTTGCTGATGATCAGCACAATAAACCCAAAAAATTTGAGTTGCAATGCTAATAGTTATTGGTTCACTATAAGAAACACTAAGATAGAAAGTTTTCGTAGTTATCAGTTTTTATCACTAAATGACGGATGTAACAGGCAAATAGTAGACTTCTATTATTATTTCTCTCCCTGTTCTCTTTTTTTCTTTTCTGTTTAAATTATTCAATTAGAGGGATTTATATATATCTTCTGAAAAACCAAAATACAATTTTGTTCAATAATACTTTTTCTCGATAAAGAGCAAAGTAAATCAACACTTATAAAGTAGTTGGCAATTGTAATTATTGCAGTTACTGTAATACAATTATGTGATACTGCAAATTGATAATAAGATAATGTTGTGATAAATATAATATCGTAATGTAATGATATCGCAATAATATCGTAATCATGGGGGCACGAGTGAACCGAGGTCTGGATTAAAATATATTAGAAATTTATGTTAATTATCATAACAATTGCAATTATAGTTGTAATCATTAGCCGAGCATAAATCCATGTAAAAAATCATTGAGTTTTGTGTATATATAATATATAGCGTGTAATGATATAGTCAGAGAAAGTAAACAATTAAATAATAATTAATATAGACATACAAAGACAACATTAGTTGTGATCAATTGCACAGTTTTTTCTGATTTAATTAAATAATATATTAAACACATGGAACATATCCGTGATTACATAAACAAAAAATCGATTAATCATAACAACCAAAAAACGTTAGTTAAAGAAAGAGGAAAAAGACGAAAAAATCACGCCCGGATATCGCAAATTATTGATCAGTCTCGACCACCGCGCGCGAGCTATTTGCATCAACCAGGCAGTTGAGCTAAAGAAGGAAAGGAAAACTTTGAATTTACCCTAATTGTAATGCTGAAACTAATACTACTCTTAGTCAACGTAAATCTCATAAAGAATAAAGTCAAAAATGAGACAAAGCTAAGACCAAGGCAAACGGGTGCCGCTTAACTCGTAAATATAAAAACAAGTCGATGTTTATTTAACAATGAGTGAATATTTATGTTATGGATAAGCTATCTGGTGCAAACTATGCAGATTTGTTTATTAACTTGATCCAATATCTAAGCTATAGACATGCTAAGATCATTAATAACATTATATTGATGTTCGACGAAGGACTTAGTATAGATAAATATAAATAAATAGAATATCAGAAATGAGGTCAATCCGAATCTGAATTTTCGGGTAACAATTTGAGGGTGTCGCCGGATGGGTGACATTGTAAATCGCGCGTTTTTCCCTGTGGTAATAAAACTAATTTAGAATTACGATTAATACCCTTATTTGCATTAATCTTTCCGCTAGAAATTAAATCTGGTTTCTCTTTCATTGTAAAACGTGTTCGGAGAACTTCAATGGTTGATAGAGAGCTTTCTACAACTCTTCTTGCTTCCGACGAGCGTTTAATGGAATCCACTGAAATTGGTAAAAATGATCGGTTTGGAGTTAAAGTTTGTTGTTGATCCATTAAAATGTGGTTGGAGTCAATTGAACGTTCTTTAGCCATATCAATTTTTACTTTGCCTAAACATAAATGAATGCATAAATCAACAATTTAGAAATTGCTTAAAAAAAATAAAAAATAACGATTATGTCAAAAAACGTAAGTGCGTGCAACCTTCTTTAGAAGCAGGGGGCACGTCATTTACCCGAGTTCCGCGGATCTGCTGACTGTTGACAGCGAACTGTTGATTGGATGTGTTATTTGTTCCGCTTGGTCCTGCTTGAGGTGCACTGTGAATGTCCTGCCGAGAATTCTGTGTATTTGGCCGTTGTGATTGAGAGACAGCGTTCAAATTATCATTGCGAACCGTTGCTTTTGGGGGATCGCCGTGGCTTTGACGTCGTCTACCAGGTGATTTTCTGCTATTATTATTATTTCGTCGGCCTCTACTTCCATCGTGCATTGGGTGACCTCTGTTGTTAAAATGGGGCGGTGGATAAGGTTGTTGAGGGTAGCCATAATTGCCCTGATTCCAGTTATCACCATATTGATGTTGATAGGGTGCCTGCCAGCTTGGCGGATAAGACTGTTGGTTTTGGTAATTGTTGTAGTTATGTGGGGGATTGGAGTGGCTATAACTATTATTGTAGGATTCTCTTCTATCGTTGTAATTTGGTTTGCGACTGCCTCGCCCACGAAAGCGGTTATTATTATTGCGTCGCTTTCCTCTTTTAAACCCCCTGGCTGGAACGGGGCTTCCGTTTGGTTGGAATGGCAATTGTTGGTGGCTAGATGAAGCAGTTGAGGTGCTGTATAAAATCTCGTCGAGGGTAGTTCGCATTGCCAACTTGGACGAACAGTCCATTTGAATTACGTTTCGTTGTTCTGTTTCGCCCGTGTCGTTTCTGCTCGTTGCTGAGTCCGTTTCCATGTGTTCATGGTATTGGCCGGTAGCGTGACCTAGTGGATAAGATATTATTTTACCAAAATATAGTTCGTAACAGTTTCCGTCGTATTCAAGTTTGTCGTATTTTAAATGAAAATTGTTAAACTTATGGGAAATTGCGTACTTATAAAGGACTTGTCGGCAGTTGAGTGTTTCTTGGGTGTAGTCGTTCGTAATTTTGGTTTGGATATCATTTATCTGGCAGTGTTCCTTAAAATCGCCGCCCTTGCTTATGATTTCATCTTTTAAGCCTGATCTAAAAAAGCATGCGATTAGCGTGACATCTTCCAAGTTGGCAGAGCTCCCAACGACGTGCGCACGTTGAAACTTGTCCGCTTTCACTGAGAGATTTATAGAAGCGTGTAATAAAGTTTGTATCGACAGAATACAATGTTCGAAGCTTTTCGACAAAATCGTCATATGGGAAAATCATAGATTGTTTCTTCTCCTTCTATTGCCCATATTAGTAACCGTATTACGAACGAGTTGTTGGGATTGGATAAGTGCATTCTGTTTATTAGATATCGCTTTAAGTTCATTTTTCACACTCAATAGTTTTTCTTCAGTTACCGTCTTAGGCGTTTTTTGTTCATTCTCGAGCGCTATCACTTTATCGTTTATCGGTGCAACTTTATCTTCTATTGCTTTGTTGTAGTCGAGCTTCAGGTCCGTCGTTTGGCGTTTAAACCTCTCGTCGAGTTTCTCCCATTCTTTCGTTGATAAAGTTGTCATTCTGTTATAAATTTAGGGAGTAATTTAGCGATTTATTCATAGATCTTAAAATTTAATTTGAGATACTTTACTCACGCTACATCTCGATCGGTATTAAGAGCATAATAATGTTCTCGTTACATCATGTTACGGCAAAGGTGTTTAAGTTATAAATTTTATAAGCAACTACGTTGAGCAATTTAATTTTTGTGACATGTGTCGCTGCTCATTTATATTGGACTTACGAATGTCATACTGAGTGTATGATCTTATGTGCTTGAGCGTTTAAATCAAAAACTAACTTATGTATATTTATATTTACCTAGAATGACAGAATCAGACGTTATTTACATGAAACAACCCAGCCCAAGCACGCTTCGATCGTCCAATAAATCGAGAATATGAAATGGCGGGCGGAAGTTGTTAACCCAGAGAAAAAAACCCAGAGAGTTATTCCTGAGTTAATACGCGTAGTATTGGCTAGATTAAATTTAGTTTACGTTAGATAAATTGAGAAATTAGATTTGTATTTCTATATTTACTTGTTACTACGGCGTGGTTGGTTGTATCGTTGCTAACAGTTTAATTTCGGCGGCAATTTCGAATATTAAAAATTTTGTATTAATATTGGTTTCCAATTTCGTTTGTCGTTCGTACTAATCTAAGGGCGGAAAACGTTATAATCGTAATCTGTTTCAGTCTAAATTATATAATGTTGTACCTCTAGTTGATATGGTTTCTAGTAACGTGACTGTAATAATAGGACGATGACGTCCCTGTCAATCGGCGATTTGCGAAAATTTTTCCTTTTCAATCTTTTACATATAGGACAATCAGATTAGTAAATTGTAATTTAACAAGAATAACACGTACCTACTGAAGGATTAAGCGTAGTACGGTGCGACGTATCGCCCGGCTACGAAACGAATGTAATATTTCTTTGGTTTAGAACACGTGGTTTTCGCACGTTTTTATATTTGTTTCTTCGTTGATTTATTTTGTATATAGTTGGTCAAAATCTATTCGTGAATAATAAGTTATAAATTACATTTATTATTTGTATGTTATAATTAATTCTAAATTGTTTACCTAATTTGACCCTAGTTTCTGATTCGTATAAGCAACGTCTATACTAGTTGCTGACCTGAGTATGAATGACTATAGCTAAGATGGCCGACTTGTGATAAGTTTAATCCCCCACTAGGTGGCGCGATTTTTATTACTAAATAAATATGTGTAAATCGTATGGTTTTATTAGTCGGCCGGGTAGGAATAATTCAAATAAACTTATGTATAATGAGAGTAATATAGGAATTTAAAATCCTAATTTATTATTACTATGCGTTCAATTATTTAAAACGTTTGCATGAACGCCCCCTAGTGCCGATATTGGCATTATAATAGGGCGCCTTAATTAAATTTCATGAGTACGTAGGATGTATTCCATAGGTGCCAAGCTATAAGTGCCTGGCGTTACTAATGCGTCGCACGATCGTCGCACTTGGTAAAGTTCGGTTAAAAAAACCGTAATAAATCGTATGTTCATAATTCTAAAATAGAAGCTGGTTGAGTTAATCGATAATTTGCGCTGGTTATAATGTTAGTGGCGTTTGTATGCCTGGCTAAGGCAGCCGAGCGGTCGCGTGAAAGCATAATATGATTGAATGTTATAGTTGTTATATGCCCGGCGTACACACAAGGTGGGCCAGGCTATCGTAAGTTATTCGTTCATAGTTCTAGTATATAAACTGGTTAGATTAAACGATAATCTGCGTTGGTTACATCGTATGCACAATTCAAGTGCCTGGCTGAGGCAGCCGAACCAATATGTTCAGGCGTAGTAGGATTAAACGTTTTAGTCGCTATGCGCCTGGCATGCATAAGTGATGAATCAGGCCACCGTAAATCAAAAAATCGGGCGAGAATTTAAGTTCGTATTTGGCCGTAATGAACAATACACTAATTTAATACTCGGTATTAAATAAAAATAATATCCAGACTTTCAAGTCATCACCCCAGAGCCCCCATGGTTAGCGATAGTATATTAACCCCGCCACATTGTGGGGCGATTATAATTTATATGATATTATGTGTCTATATATTAAAAGAATTAGGTTAAGTCACAGGTACGTCACACACAGTACAGGTACAATCAGAATACACAGTTTGTGCAGTGCAAGTGCCACCGGTCTCCACTCACCGAGTGAAGGAGAGAGGGTCCCCGTGGAAAGCACGCATGATGAGAGGCTGCTGGTCCTGATGGTGTAAAGGTGTCCGAATCACTTTGTAACGTTCGATTCTGTAAGATGATAGTTCAGTTCCGAGTGAAGGAGAGAGGGTCCCGAGTAATGCACGACGAAGAGCTACTTGTCCTGAAGGTGACCAGAGTTGGTCGTGCTGCAGTGGAGATACGTAATGTTGTCACATAGTTTTCGAGTCGCTCGTCTTTATAATTGCGTTCCTGGCTCCGGCAATACTCCAGTATTATCACCTTTTTATCGTTCGGCTCTGCTTCATCCGTAAAATAAAAGTTGGTACCTAGAATGACAAAATCAGACGTTATTTACATGAAACAACCCAGCCCAAGCACGCTTCGATCGTCCAATAAATCGAGAATATGAAATGGCGGGCGGAAGTTGTTAACCCAGAGAAAAAAAACCCAGAGAGTTATTCCTGAGTTAATACGCGTAGTATTGGTTGTTACTACGGCGTGGTTGGTTGTATCGTTGCTAACAGTTTAATTTCGGCGGCAATTTCGAATATTAAAAATTTTGCATTAATATTGGTTTCAAATTTCGTTTGTCGTTCGTACTAATCTCTAGTTGATATGGTTTCTAGTAACGTGACTGTAATAATAGGACGATGACGTCCCTGTCAATCGGCGATTTGCGAAAATTTTTCCTTTTCAATTGAAGGATTAAGCGTAGTACGGTGCGACGTATCGCCCGGCTACGAAACGAATGTAATATTTCTTTGGTTTAGAACACGTGGTTCTCGCACGTTTTTATATTTGTTTCTTCGTTGATTTATTTTGTATATAGTTGGTCAAAATCTAATTTGACCCTAGTTTCTGATTCGTATAAGCAACGTCTATACTAGTTGCTGACCTGAGTATGTCAGGAATGAGATATGTGTTATTGGTGAATGTTGTCATTTTAGTAGCCACGATTTGATCAAGTATTCTCCCGAAAGCGGTGGTAATAGTTATAGGTCTATAGTTAGAGATATCTTTCTTGCTACCCTTATTTTTATAGAGGGGAGTGATCATGCCTGTTTTTAAGTACGGGTGTATTTTGCCAGTTCGTAACATCTTCGTAAAGAGGTCAGCTATGATTTCTGGGAATTTTACACAAAATGTCTTTACCACTTTCATGTTATAATCGTTCAGCCCGTACCCTGATCGGTTTTTAATTTTGGGCCCTGTGGCAACCACGTCGGCTACTGATATACGTTCAATATTGTGTTCTGCATTAGGACCGTTAAAATTATCAGCCGGTGGTGCAAAGTCTTGCGGTAGTAAATCGTGATACCTGGCAAAGTGATTTACAAATTTATTTGCAACTTCGTTTACTGATAGTACTCCATTGTCGTCGAGAAATTTAGTATTTATAGTGGTTCGATGGATATGTCTGAATTCTTTGAGTGTATTCCACAGCTTAGATACGTCAATGCCCGCTTTTTGAAACTTTAGACGGAAGTACTGCCATTTACTGTTTCTTATTAATATATTAGTATCTTTATTAACAGAGCGCCAAGTTGCTTTTGTTGTTGGACTAATAGAGAGTTTTGCCTTTTTGTAGAGTTTCGAGCGCTTGTTAAGTAAATAATTTATTTGCGGGGTCATCCACTCATTTTTATATGTGTCTTTTTGCTTTTTTATCGGAAATACATTAGTGTAGTGTGCATCAAATATTTCTAGGAACTTGTCCCAGGCTTTGAGTGGATCAAGGATATTACGGATTATGTTCCAGTCTGTCCCTGATACTGAGAGTAAAAATTCGTTGATTAATTCATTAGTAATTAGACGAACCTGTGGAAGATAAGGAACACCTCTTGTATTTATATTTGGACAATTGGAGTTGATTCCCCAACAAATCAATGCGCAAGTGACATAATGGTCAGCGATAGCCCAATCTAATGTTCCTGCGTTAGTTATAGTTGTAAATTTTGCTTTGTAGTATATATTATCTAGACCGTTTTGGTAGTCATTAGTGTGCATGGAGAGAGATGGGATAAAGTCCTTGCTCGTAAAAAAGTGGTAGAGTTCACTTGAATGTCTCGTCTCCTGATTAAAGTCCCCACAAACAACTATTGGGGATCCAGAAGGTATTTTATTCAGGACCATTCGCATCATGTCAAAAAATGTATCAATTTGTGATGATTCCATAATCGGTCTGTAGACATTTAATACATATAGACCACTGAGAAGTTTAATTAATATATATTCAATGTGATGAGACATTTGAGTCTCTATTAATTCTGCAGATAGTTCGCATGTAACATAGAAAGCTACCCCTCCTCCCATTGACTCTGTTCTAGGTGATGAAAAAAGATCATGTCCTATTACTTCAGGAAGAGTTTTATTTGGTGTAGCCCATGTTTCTTGTAATGAGATAATAGAGCGATTTAATTCGATGCTATTAATATAGGATAAAATTGTATAATCCTTCGAAAAAAACGATTGACAATTAAACGATGTCACTAGGGTAGGCTTAATGTCAGCTCTTTGTAAATAAATTTCCTTAATTTTTTCGATTTTTTCAAAATGGAATGATTGCGTGTTATTAATATTCGGTGCGAATTCATGTTTCAAAATAGATTCATTTTTATCCGTATCAACAATCACCATATTGTGCAATTAGTTTCATAGGGACTTTACACAATATTATGAAGAAACATTCCCCATCAAACACTCTAATCCAAATTACAAAAACGCAT
>JAQGAZ010003038.1:0-13680 GCA_034692225.1 Polydesmus complanatus
TATTAACTTTAATATCACTATCCTTGTCCCTTTTAATGAACAATAATTGTGGTAAATAATATATTCACCACCCCGTAAGTAACAATTATATGATATTGAATACTATTTAATTGTATTTTGTATTTATTGTTATTTAGGAGCATCAACTGGAAAGATTGAATAACATGGCAACAAAGAAACCCACCTTTGATAACATGTAGGAAGTTTGAATATACAGTAGCTTTGCTGTAATTATTTTTATTTTGTTTCTCTGAAATAAATTCCAGTTATAAGTCAGCCACTTGAACAAAATTAAAATAATAATAATAGCCCTTCAATCTCCAATATGTCGACGAATAGAGGTAATAATTCTTATTTACATTATTTCTTAAATAAAATATGGAAGTACAGTATTTTGAATGAATGAATTTTTTTGATTTAGCATTGCACTAGTAATCACTGGTTGACTGCTGTGGTAAAATTTTTCCCAGCAGTGGCACGAAACATCTCAGCAAAACAGCTATCTGTTTGGAAGGTTTTAATTTTAAAATTCTGTGAAATATGTTTTTAAAATGTCATTTTAAGATTAGAACTGCATATTTGGTCTACCATGAAAATTCAAATTGAACTTTAATGAGCAATTTCGCCAGGTATGCTATTTTTTTTTTTTTTTTTTGCACTTGAGAAAAAATTACATTGTAAAGTATAATTGGTTTTATTGTTAGTGATATGTTCAAGCTGGTTGCTTTGCTTCTCCTGAAGTTTTACTCAATCATGTATTTAATCTGATGTGCAATGGAGAATTTGAAGAAGCTTGTCGGTTTAAATTTTACGTACAAATTGAATTAAACAAATACCGGTATTTTAATTTATTACCATTATAAAAAGTAATGCCCCTTCAAAGAAAAAGGGGCCACAAACTTTGCTGTAAGACACAGCACAGAAATACGCACATTATGATGATTGACACCTCCACTTAAATGAAAAGTAGCTTCATCACTAAAAATTAAATTTAAAATGAAGTTGTCATTCTCCATCATTTCTAGCATTAAAGCACCAAATTGCACTCTCTTGATTTTATCATCATTTGTTAAGGCCTGAACAAATTGAAGTCTGCATGGTTTTAAGTGTAAACGTTTTTTTAGAACTTTCCAGACAGTCATTTAAGGGATCACAAGCTCATGGCTAGCTTTACGTACAAACTTTTGTGGGCTTCTCTCAAATGCATGCTTGATTCTTGCTACCTGCTCTTCTGAAATTTGTTGTTGTTCTACTGTTTTTCATTTACACAAGCACTTTTTTTCTTGAAACTGTTGAAACCATCGTTTAATGGTCTTAAATTAGGGTGGTTTACAGTTGAATCGTTTTTGAAGGGCACGCTGCACCATGACAACCGAATTTGTTTTTGCAAATTTAAGAACACAAAATGCTTTTTGCCGAAGACTCGCCATTCTAAAAATAAAAAACCAACTGAAGGGGAATGAGACAACTACAGCCATCATGTGACAGTTTTCCAGAACTTAGAAACCTCTTCTTTCAAAAAGAGGTAACATTTTTATGCTGGTAACATCTTCAACCAAGTGGATCGCGATATGCTTGTAAAGTGCTTGGAAGTCTCTTTATTGCCATGATGGGGCTTACACTGCAGAGGGTAGCCGCGATTATCCGAACAATTGATTGTTCGGCCTGTTCGGATTATGAATTTGTTCGGAACAGAGTTTTTTTGGTTTTTCAACATTTTTTGTTTTTTTAAAACATTTTGTTAGCTTTTTTAACATTAATAAGCTTACAGTATTTTAGTATTTTACATTAACTACATTATACAATACATGTAATTATAAGTTTCAATTTTAAATTTTAATTCAAGTACATGCACTCAGTAATAAGTTTTTGGGAGTTTTTTTTATATTGTTTCTTTAAAAGCTGTCTCTAAAACATGTCAAAAAGATTACATTGTACTTTAACCATGTGTTTTAACCATGTGCAAAAAAGGCTGTTTGGATTATAGAGGGATTCGAATTAACAGGGGTTCAGAGAATCACGACCGCACTGTATCATAATATCTGTGAGTTGACAGAATTAATTTATTCCATTTATGAAATAAAATATTGCACCATGAAATTAGGGCATTCATTTGTGTACACCTGGTATTTATTTCAATAATCTTCTGGTAGGTTATGCAACATATCGTTCATGACGTTCAGATGACCCTTTTGTGTAACGTTGAAAAATTGATTAAAAATTTATCTTTTTCCATAGATTTTTTTGTTTAAACATTTTATTAGCAATGAAATTGATAACTTTACAATTATGTGGAAAGAATAAGCATTGAATTGTGAGGCTTATGGCTACTCAGAGATACTGTATTAAAAGAGGATCATGTGCATGAGTTGATTGCCCAGTCATTTAAGGTAAGAAATTGTCCTTGGTCAGTAACTCTTATTCTCATAATTATAATTGCTAATAATTGTTTTTGGTAAAGTTAGTAAAGTCAAGTGATTATTATTTATGTTGTAACGAACAAAAAATTAAAGATTTAAGTGGAATACAAGATGGAAATATTGTCTTCGTATATGCTTTCATTTTCTGAGTGAGAAAGGAGGTAATCAATAATAATTATTCTAAATACAGGACATCCATTTGAATTGTAGGATCAATGCTCAGTGATGGGAGCGCAGATTAAAAAAATAGCAAACAAAGAAGAATGTAGTAGTTGCCTTTTAAGAGATATTAACAAAATGAAGAAATGAATATCTAAACAAGCCGAGCAAAGACAGGATAAAGATAGTTTAAAGATAGAAGCTTTCGAACAAAAACTTGCCATTCTAAAACATGAATATTGTGACACCGAATATGATAAACTGATAAGAGAAATACCCCAAAAAATAAAACTTTGAGCAACAGCCTCTTTTATCTATAATATTCTGCAATAGTTTATTATTGTGAGCTGTGTTGTTTTTATCTGAAGATTTAAACGAATTTTCCAGTAACGACGATGATTCCAATTCAGTGGGTAAGGAAAAAAGCACACCGATTGTTTTGGAAGATTCAAACAACCCGCCATTTATATCCCCAACAAATTCTATATTCTGTTATAATTAGTTATTATGAGCTGGGTTGTTTATAACTGAATTTTGTTTAGGTCTTACGGCGGAAAAATTTAGAATCAAAAAAACCGTGAATGAAGAAAAATCACAACCAAAAAAGTTAAAATTATGGTAGGCTACAGTATTGACTTTCAAAGTTAAAGTCTTACCGGTAATTTTTTTTATCCAACAATTTTTTTTAATTTAAATGTTAGGGCTGGCTTTGATGATTTAGATTATTATTCCTTGTCTAGTAGCGACGATGATTCCAACTCAGTGGGCAAAGAAAAAAATACGCCAATTGTCTCGAAAGATTCAAACAGCCTGCCACCTACATCCTCAACAAGTTCTGTTTCTAATATTGAACAGAAAGAAATAACGATGAGGACTACATCCGATAATAGAATTCCGTGTTTGTCTTTGTGGGGATATTGTCGTAACTTTATTAATTATTCATTTAGCTAATGACTAATGTGGTAACCAGTTCTACAAGTATAAAAAAATTGACAAACAGTTGAACCACCTAAATGCAAATTTGAAATTCAGATGTGGTTTAAATCTTTAATGCAATATGTAAGTCTCTTTCCCACAGACGTGGTAAGGGGTGACCTTATTACGAGTTCAGGACCCACTGAGACGGCGCGGTAATAATTAGGATTTGAGTTTGTTTTTATGATACTAATGAAATAAATTATAATAAATGTTTTTACCTTGAACTTGCTTCAGCCTCCAATCGTGCATATTGTATTAAGTTGAATAAACGAACTGTGCAAGATGACGTGGCGGAAACGTTTTAAAATTGATCCCCATATTAATTAAGATGACTTACACTAAATAAATAAATACACATATAAATACACATATAAATACTAAATAAATAAACTAATACTTACGTGTCAGGAGCAATTGAATGGAGCCAGAAAAACAAATTAACCATTTCGAATGGCGTGAAATCCAAAGCCCGAGTTAACACGATTTTAGTGCAAAATAAATACTTTATTTTATTCTTACTTTTGAATAAAATGATTAAATTAAAGAGATCACAAACAATAAAGGAGAGTGAAACTTTTCACCTCTCCAGCGCGCACGGAATCAAAACCAGAAGGTGTGAACAATTTGAACTCACAAATCGAATTGACAAAAACGAGGTCAACAGGTTACAGGTCGACTCCTGCTTGACCTCTCAATTGAGCATAAACAAAACAGCTTAATTAATGATGTCACATTAAATCGAAGGTGACATCTAGTAATTAATAAAAGAAACAATAATGAAGAAAGGGAAAGTACAAAAAGAAAAAAAAACATTCAATTTAAGGCAAATTTTTCTACACATGAACACAAAACACTAATAGTAAACTTGCAAATAAAATACTTTTAATTAAGTTTAAAACATGTTGAATAAAACATTCCGAACATAATAATAATAATCTCTTCATGAATGAAATGAGAATATACGAGGCATATCCATAAAGTAATTTTAATCGATTTTTATATATTTTTTTGAAAAATTTTATTTAAAATAAAATTGCAGGGTTTTGTTGATAAATATATACAGCCCGAGCGACCACCATTAAAGTTACCTTATGGATACACCTCGTATATAAAGTTTTAAGACTGTGTCTTTTAATTACTGGTTAAGTATTGCACCACGCCGGGTATGTAAATGACGTTATTGATAACATACGCAATATTTATGTTTTGACTGAATAACGAATAATATTTTATTATTAAAACGAGAATCCCACACCCCCCCTAGAGCCCCAAAGGGTAAAAGAAAAATAAAGAGCGTTTTGTTTTGAATATAAACTTTGGAGGTTTATATAAAAGATTATATAAAATTTTAAAGTTGTAAATGCTATTATGTAAAATAATTAGGGAAACTCTTTGGTAATGAAAATTCTTCACTCACTTGATGATGTTGAGCTGAAGTTGGGCATTTCTCCCATTTGCTCAGGATTTTTTCTCAATCCTGAAGTGGTATCTGGCTCCTCGGGTTGCTCCTGGGCTTCCTGAACTTGAAGTTCATCGACCAGGATGCTAACATCTGCCACAACCTCAGGATCTCGAGCGTAAGCAATTAATTCCTCAATATCTTCGAGTAAACCCTCGCTGTCGGAATGGTGGACCAGCGGTACGTCCATGAGAACGATGGGAATGTTTTCATACACAATTTGGATATCGTCGTCAAGTGGCTGGAGACCCAGGAAGCACTGCCAAATTGCAGATGTCAGAAGTAATGGCAGTGGTAGCATTGCTGTCACCTTCAGCTGCTGTTACCGTGGAATTGGATCCATAGTGTTCTGTTGCAGGTGATGTAGTTCCACCATCAGAGTTAACGGCGGAAGATTCTATATCTGAACTCTCACTTGCCGGATCGGAAATAGTAGAGGTGGGAGATACAGTGGAGACTGAACTACTTGGCAATAATGGGGGACCAGCAGATACTAACAAATGCGGTTTCTTTAAAATCAGGATCGACACTAAGGGCTGATTTGGATCGCGCGGTGGTGGCATGTTTGACGCATTTTGTACGTGACACAGTTTTAGCTTTTTATGACGTGGTGGATCAGGTAACGGAAAATCGGCGTCAGCTGGAGCATGGTTTACCAGGCGAGGTGATCCTGACAGTGGTGATGATGATGAAGAGGATCTTTTCCTGGAGGCAGAAGTGGAACCAGCTTGTTCTTCATTTTTATACTCCTATTCTAAGTAGTTTTTTAGCATGCCAGAAACGCCGCTTGCTCCCGATACGTCATTTTCAGATGGCTGTGGGACCTCAAGAATGTAAGGGAAGAGAGAACAGTGTATAGAAGCATATCTATGATCATTATCGAACAAGAATATATTTATGGATAGTGAAGGCGGCGTAATTATCAGAGGTGGTGTGGCTGATGTCTCTTTGCCTGTTAGAATTAGGGTTGGGACCACAGGAGCTGAGGCAAGAGCGTGTATGACGGTTTTCAGTCAATTTGCTGCCATAGACGATGTCTATTTTCTCTATACTGGCGCCGATATTCCTCAATATTATTCCTTACACTTTCCAACACTTGTTCCTGCATTCGGCAGAGGAACGAATGGCTCAATTGGTCTCACAGAATACAAAGCCATGAGTGCAGGAATCCCGGACGCGGCGGCGAAAGCAGCTCTATCGACCGCTTCTTCTTGAGTACGGCGTAATAAGGTGTTAATGCCATCCACCAATCTATTATAGTTAGCATCCGCTTCTGCTTGTTTTTCTTCTTCACTTTTCTCTTTATTTTCGAAGCGCACCATGAATTCTGTGATAGTTTCAGGACTGACTTCCTTGTCGCTACTGCTGCGATCGTTAAAGCGAAGTCAAAATAAGTCTTCCCTTCATCACTCACATATCCCATGTGTAGCTTTATTGTGTCGCATTATTAGGTATTGCATCGTTACAATAGCATTCACTACTCAGTGAATCAGCACTGAGTAGTTTCGTCATTGGTGGTAAAGATCGAGGAGTTTGAGCACACAAATTTGAATTCATTGGCAAAAATCTGGCCTCTCTTCCCGTCAATAAATAAATAAATACGAGTATAAAAACAACAGCTACATGGGTTGAGAGATCATAGGAAATAGAAACAAATTTAGATCATTGACTTACATTTTTAGGCTGTTTGGTAGTGGTTTTACGATATTTATTTTTTTTTTCAGGTGTTTTTTCTATCGAATTTAATTAGGTCTGAAGCGGGAATTCCGAATTCACCATCGACTCGCTTTCCACCAGAATATTTTTGCGTTTTCCCGTAGTAAAATAGTTGCGGTAATGCGTTTTCTCGCAGTCATTGGTGACAACCAAATTTCTCTAACATCTATGTAACTTTTTCTCTTACCAGGGCAAATATTGGCCCATCTTTCTGGGTTTTGCTCATAGATGGCGCTTTGACTCTGGAGCGGTGATTTAGGGAATGGAGCAGTATCTTTCTTTTCGAATACGTCACAACGTGAAGTGGCGACATCTACCAGTAAGTTAAAAAATTGCTTATTCACCTAAACTTCGTTTAACGCGGTTCCTGCATAACGCGTTTTCAATTTAACGCGGTCTACAAATTGTGGCTACCCTTGCTTAACGCTTGCATGGATTTTGTATAATGCGGTCTTAAAATTTTAAATTTTTATAAACGAGGTCAACTAACGCCCACTTTTGGGCAATAAATGAAAAAAAAATCGCATTTTTAATGGGAGAAAATTCTTTAGCATTATGGTAATTTGTGGATCATTATTAGATATTGTTTTGGATTGTTTAGCTAAGCCAGCCAGTTAAAGATTGCTGTGATATTTTGAGTGATGAGGACATCTAGTCCAGAAAAATCATCTTTACAGTGCTATATTTAAGCCAATAGCTATAGCATTATAGTATAATGATTAAAATGCTAGTCTAAATTGTTAGAACAATGTATTTATTTTAAAATATTGGTTTTTATATACCGCAAGTACTGTAAAGGCTACGAAATTCAAACATTAGACAAAATTTTGCATCGGTGATTCGGGTATTTGTAAATTATCTACGAGGCATATCTGTAAAGTAAGGGCGTTTCGGTCATAAAAAAAATAATCTCCAAAAAAAAACATTTTTTTTACAGTTTATTTCTACATACAGTAATTGAATCTATTTACAAACATTTCTACATGTAGTACCTAAACGACAGCCCAAATCATATGGCAGCCCTTGCACAACAATCCGCCGCCGGTCATTTTTTTCTAATTTTATTTACCGGTAATAAATTAACAAATTAAAAAAAACTGAAAAAGAAAAATTGGAAAAATATTTAAAAAGTTGATAAAAAAAATAATTGATCTAAATATTGGAGACAAAATTAAAAAAAAATAAATAAATTAAAAATTAAAAAAAATAAAGAATGGCTGTGGATTGTTGTGCGAGGTGCCAATTGGCTTGCCGTTTAGGTACTAAAAATGTTTGGAAAGAGATTCAATTAGGTAGATATGTAGTAAACTGAAAGTGTAAAAAAAAATTTTTCGTTCGAGTTTATTTTTTTGGTGCCTCATACATTGCCCGCACTGTAGTCGCCTCGAAAAATCTCAATATTTTCTTATAAATACAGTAAATAAATTCTTAACAGTTATTATTCATATTGTTTCAGAGAGGAACACGTAATTATTATTTAATGACTTGAACATTTAAAACGAATTTTAAATTTGATTGAAAGTTGACTATTTATACTGTATAGGGTAAAATTAAATAGGCCTACAGTACTGTGAATCAATTAAGTTTTCATTTAATTTAAGTTTGTGCCACATTTAGCTCCTAAAATACTGATCATCCGGACGAAATTATAAGTGAACTAGTTGAAAAGCCTGCCATTTGACAGGCACATATAAACATCTCCAAAACCACTTTTTCCATGTAAAGTCACTACAAAGAGGCACATGGTAAAGGAAGTCAAAAAAAGAGGCACATTATACAGTGTTATTCCTTTGTCGTGAGCCTTTGTAGGGACTTAATATGGAGAAAGTGGTTTTGGAAATTTTGAAGGCAAATTGGCAATTCTATAAACTTTTAAGCTGTTTTCTCAAACAAATTTCGCGCCATCGAGAGCTGCTTTTGGGTAGTGAAATGGTGGCCTTGAAATTAGTGTGAAAAGGCAAAACCACACAATGGCATCAAGAACCCTTCTCACGAATAGGAAGTGTCAAGAGTGCTTAAATTTTCTAGTGTCAACCTAGCTTATCAGTTTCTGACGGACAGAAGCTTTTTATATATTAGGATATAAAATTAGTATAAGCAAATTAGCACCCCGTAAAGACTTAAAATAATAATTATTAGTAGTGTTTATAAAAGAAGATTGGGGCCGGTTGAGACTGATTTAAAAAATATAAAAGCCGATAACGTAAAACTGAATATAAAATGTCACACACTTATTGAAATGACTTATGAATTGAGAAAGTATGTTGTGGCGCTAGAGGATGGGTGTAGGGAGAATAATTTGCGTTTTGTCAGCCTTCCTGTGGTATCAAGGCGCAGTGACGACTGCTGTGAGACAAACTATTTTGGAGGCTCTTAAAATTGAAGTTGTATCATTGCATAAAGCTTATATAGTCGGTAAATTTAACGAACATGGTTGCAATGTTGTTGCGAAATTTTATGATAACCGTGAAAAGATGGCAGTAATCCGTAGACGCAAGGAATATTTTGATTTCTACGCAACTAACGGGAGTAAGCAGAGGAAAGTTAATGATGACTATAGCAATTTGACTGTTGAATCTCGTAATGAACTTTTTAAATATGCAACGGATAATAAATTTTCAGCCTTTAAATTGCATGGCGCTAATTTGTACGCCAATAATAAGGTTTATGAAAGTGACTTTGGTATTATTAAAGAGGTGTCACCCGGCCCCCCTCCTACAAGATTTGCTAGATTTAAGGGCTCCGCACGTAAAACTATCAGTGTAAACTTACCTCACAAATCATCAACCAGTAATGAAGATGAATTAAATACTTCTGCTAATTCCGTCGAGACCAGCGATGATAGTGAAGTGAGCGTGGGAAGTCCCGTAGTAGTAGGTAATCGTCGTAAATATTTTAGCTATGATGAATTCCGTGCTCTGATTAATGAAATTAATTTTTGTTATCTAAGCTTAGATAAGCCTCTTATTGCATTGACGGGAAATGATTGTAGTAGCGATGTGTTTACGAATGTGGCTGACACTGTTAATGAAAATCGCGCGAAAGTCCAGAAAAAGATGGTAAAAGGCAGAAAGAAACGCGAATTTATTACAACTGATATGCCTACATTGCCAAACCGCACGAGGCAGAATAATTTTTCTAAGTAAACTTCGTTTTGTTTTTTGGCGCTTCCCCTTTAACTGCCCACCCGGGCTATTTTTTCTTTGGTTTTTTGAACTATATATTTTTTTTTATTTTTTTTCTCGTTTTTCCATTTTTGGTATTTCTTTTCTTATATTTTGCTGCGATTGGTATTTGATAATATGGTAATTAATCTTAGTGATAGTAATTCTAAAGGATTACAGATTGTGTCCAACTCAAATCATTTATGTTTATTTCACACACTCATTAACGCATGCAATTTTGACTCTTTAGTTTCCAAGGCACCGGATGGTGTTTGTGTACTTACGGTAAATGTGAGCTCATTCTTCAATAAAGAAAGTTTAATCATTGCTTATATTAAGTCCCTGCCTACTCAATGTAATATTATTCTAGTTCAGGAAACTTGGGCTAGCGAAGTAAAAACGTTACCTCAGATTGAGGGTTATGAGTTTGTTGAGCAGCATCGCTGTATTAAAATTGGTGGCGGCACAGCAGTCTATTACTCGGATAAATTATGCGTTACTTCTAATTCACAGCTGATTTGCGATGACTTTGAGGGTATGCGACTGACTTTTACTAATGCCTTAGTTGTATTTAATTTATATAGAATGCCTGTGTATACTAAAGCATCATATGCTGCAATTAACGGAATGGTTAACTAATGAATTGAACAGTGTTAACTCCTGTTGTAGGATTGCTATTGCAGGCAATTTCAATATCGACACTCTGGGGTTGAATGAGGTTACTAATTTTTTGACGATATATCTAAATTTTTTAGTATTATTGAGTTGGCAACCTTGGGCTCTAAATCTAATCTCGATAATATCTTTGTAAAAAATATGACTCCCCTCTTTAGTTTTACCTTGGGTTGGGATATTGCAGACCACAGCGCGTGCGGTCTCTTTCTTTCTAACGATAGTTTAAAGCATAATTTTGTGAATATCCCATGGCCGTTATTCGCCGGCGTTAACTCACTTTAGGGTGTATTCCCCTGCCAATATTGATAAATTTATTGAACTGATTAAAAATTTTAATTGGGGTGATATTCTTAAGATCGAGGATGGTGAGGCTATGTGGAGCTACTTCATGCTAGTTTTTAATGAGCTTCACAATTCTGCATTCCCAGAAAAGGTGTCAACGTGGAGTTTCAAGAAGGGGTGGATGACAGGCACGATTAAGAAACAACTTAATAGGCGCTCTCGACTTTACAAAAAGTTTAAGCTTAGTAACAGTAAAATTGATCGCGAGCCTTGGCAGACGAGTCGTCGAGCAACAAGCGCTTTCATCCAAACTGCAAAACGAACTTATTTCTACAAGCTTTTCGAGGCAGCAGGGAGTGACACGAAAAGGTTGTGGCGGTCCTTGCGCGAATTTAGAAATGTTTTTAAACCTGCTCTGAATGTTAATCACTTGAATGATGGGGGGGATTTGTCGAGTGTTGAAGTGGCGAATAAATTTAATAATCATTTTTTACGATTTAATAAGCTTTTACCATCCAATTACACTGCCAGCTGCATGTTGGATGATAATTATGATGCGGCCTTTTTCGATGTTATCAATTTTTCGCCGTCTGAGGTTAAGGCTGCTGCCACCAAACTGAAGCTCCGTTCTTCAATTGGTGTAAATGACTATAAAATGGTGGTTATTCGAGAATTTGCATTGTGTTGTTCTGATTTGGTTTCTAGTTTATTTGGTAGGTTTGCTTTTCTCCAATATGTACCTGATCAACTCAAAACAAGTGTTATCGTCCCTGTGTTTAAAGGGAAGGGCACTCGAACCTCGGTGGAAAATTATAGGTCAATTACTATAATGAATGCGTTTGAGAGACTCCTTGACATGCTGATTGCTGATAAACTTCGATCGTTTATAGCTAAGTTTAAGCCAATACCTAAAACTCAATATGGGTTTGTCCCAAATAGTTCAACACAGGATGCGTTGCTTAGGGTCGGGAATTTTACTACTGAAGCTCATGAAAGGAGGTTGATTGCATCAGCAATTTATATTGATTTTTCTGCAGCCTTTGATTCTGTTAGGATAGATATTTTGTTATGTAAATTAAAGAAATTGGGTTTTGGTGAATTCTTCATTGGTTTACTATCTTCCTTTCTGAATGCTCGACCCACTTATTCTAGAGTACTTAGTGATTTATCTAATGTATCATTCTTATCAGTGGGTGTGCCTCAGGGCACGTCCATTGGTCTTTTACTCTTTGATCTATTTCTCTCTGATGTAACTGAGCCCACCTTCCCTGATTGTAATTAATCTCTGCCTATTTTGCTCTGTAATGTTATGCTTGATTTAGTCTTGTTCGCGGATGATATGACTGTACTCATGGCTGCTAAGTCTCTTCTTTGTTTACAACAAATGCTCTCTGACTATTTAGCACTTTTGGTTAGTTATTGTAATCTCAATTGTCTTTCCATTAATGTTGAAAAAACTAAATGCATGCTATTTCGTCTGAAAAAATCTAAATCGCTCGACACAAGCAACTTTGGGCTGCTTCTGAATGGCACAAAATTGGATATGGTGATTAAGTTCAAACTACTTGGTGTTATTATAACTGACACATGGTCCTGGAAGAAGCAATGTGACAAAATATTGGCATATGTTACTAAAATGAAATGGATGCTTCGTCGTTTAGTTCATCTTGTCTCATCAAAGCAACTGCTGAACATTTACCAAGGTTTAGTAAGATCTCAGATTTCTTATTGTGCCCTTCTCTGGTCTAACAACTGCTCAGGTTCACTTAACTCTATTGAGGATCAATTGGGAAAAATTTGTGTTCTATTTAAGGGTGATTGGAGGTTTTATTATTCATGTGAATTGATTTATGTATATAACATTGCTATTTACTTTTATAAGCGAATTCGTTTTCCACTCTCAGATTGTATAATACCAGTAATAATGCACTCATTTAAGGAGTGTCTATTAATTGTCCCGCCACTAAAAAATGACCATTCCAGGCACTTCATTACCTATTCGGGTCCAAAGGTTTGGAACTTTCTTGTCAAAACACGCAGTATTCAATACGAAACTTTGTCTTTATTTAAAATTGGCCTTATTGAAGTAATAGGGCGACTATGGAACGATAAACATGATGCCGGAAGAACTTTTGTTTGCAAAATGTTAGAATCTTTGTAAATCTTTATTCTCATTAGTTCGTGTGCAAAATTTTTGTTTCTGCTAAGCAACTTTGGGCGGCATTTTGATTATTTTTGATCCTTTGCCGCCTTCATTAGTGTCTATCCGTTTATTTGCTATGTTGGATATTATGTTTTTTTTTTGATACTAATGAGAATAAACCAAACTTAAACTTAAACTTAATTTTGTTTTGAAATTTTGATTAAGTTTTATTATTTTTTATAACATTTTTAATAATGAAAATGTAAAAACGACAAAACG
This sequence comes from Polydesmus complanatus, assembly GCA_034692225.1. NCBI lineage: Eukaryota > Metazoa > Arthropoda > Diplopoda > Polydesmida > Polydesmidae > Polydesmus > Polydesmus complanatus. The sequence continues at coordinate 13,276 of JAQGAZ010003038.1, forward strand.
TTTTCGCGAAACAAATTTCGTTAACTTTAATGCAATTATCTCTTTTCAATTTTTATACATCATACGAGTGTATGATACATTTATCCTGCTTATGATTTGAAATTTTTTAAATAGTACACTTTAAAAAATCCATGCTGTATTACAGTACCTGTACGTGACCTGTAAAGAGTTAAAGCATCGACCATCACCAGTTGATGCTTAGCCTTCTCTGGTAAAGGGGGTTGGATCTAATATCGGGAGGTCCCTGGTTCAAAACACGGGCGTGTTGCGGACGAGTCTCAACCTTCTATGAGTAATGCAAGTTCGAGTGCATTATGGGAGATTTCCGAGAAATTTTTGTTTACTAACCTCTTTCTTAATTTTCTTTACTTTCCTATCTTAAAATAAAATTTAATTAATTTAAAA
>JAQGAZ010003039.1:0-13680 GCA_034692225.1 Polydesmus complanatus
TTATTCAAGAAAAAAAAACATAAATTCTAAGATTGATTTTCGAGCATAATGATGCTCCGAGTTATTTACTTTGATACGTCACATGTAGAATATTAATGATTATGCACTGAACAAGAGCAAAAATAAAATAAATAAATTCATAGAGATTTATTAAATCTTGGGAATTTGACGTAATTCTAAAAAAAATTGTAATTCTGAAAAAACCTTTGAAATTTAAAAAAAACCTTTGAAATTTAAAAAAAAAAACCTTTAAAATTTAAAAAAAAAAACCTTTGAAATTTAAAAAAAAAACCTTTGAAATTTAAAAAACATTTCGAAATTTTAATTAAACTTTCAAAGTATTCATAATATTTTCATAGGAAAGTGAAAAATCATCTACAAAAAAATTAAAAAAAATGTACCAGTAAATCTTTGAAAGATTTTCAGCTACCGGTATCTTGACGATTTTAACATTTCGAAGTGGTGTTGGAATTAGTAACTTTGCGAGAGAGAGAGAGAGAAAAAAAAAAGGCAAAAAGAGTACTTACGTTCAGTGTAGCACATGGTCCATAGACCGGAGATGGTGAGCTTTGGCAGGAGGATGTCCTTCTCGTCGGGACTGATGAGAAGGCGCGGGGAGATGGTGTGGAGGGCGCGCAGAGTGCTGTTGTTGAGCTCCACCTTGATCTTCTCCACGCTGTGCAGCCAGTGGCCAGTGCACAGGGCCACCGTGTAAAAGAGGAGGGCCATGGAGGAGGCGACCGGAGTGAAGATCCACAACACACGCGACAATCCGACGAGCATTGTTCAACCAACAAAACCATTTGGATTCAGAGATCTACATTATAATAAAAAAAAGAACATCGATTAATTTGAATTAAAACAAAAATTTGATAATTAAATATTTCAAACATTATCTTAAATAATAATTTAAAATCTTATTTAAGATAATTTGTAGAAGTGGAAGGCTTTACGGGGGCTTCGTAGAAACCTCTTTCAAATTTCTGGCGGATACAAAGTGTTTTGGTTTTTCGCCTCTGTGAGTGAAACTCACACTCAAGTAACGTCTATAAATACCGCCCTTAATCTTAGATTTAAAAAGACACTTAAACGTGTACCGGTATATCATATAAACATTTTAGAATCAATTACCGGTAATGTACTTTTTTTTTTCCTTAAAAAAAAACCAGTACAAATTATAATCGACATTTCTCACAAACTATTTAAAAATCAATTACAGTACATTTTTTTTTTAGTTTAAGATTCAAAAAAAACGAATAACGCTAGATTTACTTCAAAATGTTAACTGATAAAAATCGATTCCAAACCAATTAAAATATTCGAAAAACAAATACTTTACGTTTCTAACTTAATACACGTTGACATTTTTAACTGAAGGTGAACATTAGCAAGCACCCTGTATGCCGTCTGACGCTTTAATTAACACGTCAAAAATCTTAAAAACTTAAAAATAATAAAAAAAAAAACACATTCTCTATTTTCCAAATTAAAAGGAAAATGTTTCCTTGGAGAGGAAGGCAAAAAAAAAAAATGAAGAGAAGAGAAGAAAAGAGCGAGAGGGAGAAAAAAATCATTAAACGCGTTGATTTCCGGTTTGAAATCTCTCATCGCCAAGTATGGCGCAACAGGCGTTCGATACGTCTTCATCTCTCTCTTATTAAGCAATCTTTTTTTTTTCTCCTCCTCTCTCGCGTTCGCTCTCTCTGAGCATCATTCTGGCTTTCTATACATCTTTTAGCATCGTTCTGGCTCTTTTTATCATCGCAGCCTCATCATCTTCATCTCATCATTATTACGTTGATAGAAGGCGCCGCCAACCATCTTTTTATTTCTCTCATTTTCTTCGGGCACCAAAATAAAATAAAAAAAAAGCCGTTGTTAAAAAAGAAATAGAAAAACAAAAAAGAAAAGGAAACAAAAAAAAAACAACACGCCATCGTCAAAGATGGCGGCTGAAAACGATAGCAAATAAAAAAAAACAAAAGAAAAGAACGGAGAAAAAAAAAGAAGATAATGACAAAATAACAGTTATTCATTCCGATTAAATATTTCCGCAAGGCGCAAAAAAATAAAAAGCTAAATAACATTCTATAGATGGCGCTAGAAAAGGCGAAAAATTAAATAACGCGGAATAAAAATTGGAGCCATAGCCACGTTTCATTGAAATAAAGTTCATTAATGCACTTTGAAATGGACAGGTCCCAAACACTTTCTTTTGGTCTTAAATAGGATTTGAAAACGTTGCAGCAATAACCCAAATACAACAACTCTATTTTGGCCAAAAAAAAATAATGTTTCACCTCAAGCTAAATCTGTTTTTTTTTCTTTCATCTTCTCGTTTTTCATGTAATTAACGCGTGCATGCAGTTTCTACAATAGAGTTTAAATGTTCTTTAAAAAGTAAATAAATGCAGAAAATACGAAATTAAGCTTTAAATTTTAATCTCTAATTTTAAGAATCTGCTTTTGAACTTGATAAAAAAAAGTGACGCTATTAATTTTTGTTGAATTCTATAAAAAAAATAAAATTAAAACCCGACAACTTCATTAATTTTTCATTTATATTAAAAGACCTTGGTTAACATAAAAACTGGTTATCGCTGCAAGCCTTTCAATTACGTTTCAATCAATCAAAAAAAAAAATTTAATTAATAAAGTAAAGACTACCGGTATTTAAAAAAAATTAAATTAACCTTTTTAAGAAAATATTAAGCTTAAAGAATATTACGCTTAAATAATATTACGCTTAAATAATTAGTATAGCGTCTCACTCAATTAAATAACGTTTTATATAAATAATTACGGCAACGTTTCAACCATCAAAATTAAGTTCTAAAAAAAAAAACCCACAATTTAAAGGAAGAAAAAAAATAAAATAAAAATAAACTAAATAAGGGTTTAAACAAAATAACGTTACCGTATAAATAATATAGCCTACATGTACTAGCACAAATTCATCTTCAAAAACATAAATAAAGCTTCGAAACAAATATCACTCAATCAAAGAGCTTGCGCAAAACCATTCCTTAACCTTATTTTCTTCTTTATCTCAATTTTTTACGGTGGTCCATTAAAGCCAATCCCAGAAAAATTGTTTGAGCGCTGTTTTAGGGAGATCCTCATTGTTTTAAAGCAACTATAAACCAATCTTATGTATCTTCTTATAAGACATTAATATTTTTGAATTCCATTTTTGTTTTTTATTACTAAAAATATAGAATATTTTTTTTTTTATGGATTGGCTCTACTGGACCATAGTACCGAGGTAAATAAAGTAAATAATGGTATTACGCAATAACATTTTTTAAAAAAAATAAATAAAAGTAAATTGTAACCACCATAATAATGTTTTCTATCAAATTGACGCTCAAAAAGCAAAAATAATGTTCAAAAAATTAAACAAAACAACAAAATAAATAAAAATTGAATAGAAGCCATAAAATACCCAACCGAGAAACCGTAATAATTTATTTTTAATAATAAACCTGCACAGAGACCAACCCAACATAACAAAAACTTAATATCCCTTCAAAACACATTCCCCATCGCTACAGTTTCACTTAAAATAATATTAATTCAAAATTCGGAGATTATGCTAATAATTCTCAACCAAATCCCCCAATCGCCATCCTCAAAACCCTAAAATACATTTCACATTACAGTATTATACCGCTTCGGATTCAAGATAAAGACGAAAAAAGAAGAAAAAAAAAAAAAAAAAAAAAAAAAGAGGTTAAATGACGTCACCGCGTCCAACGGGCACAGCATTCCGCTAACACGGAAATCTTCTCCTTCCTTTTTACAATCGCTTTAATAAATAATAAAAAGTCTGTTGACTCGATTTATTCATACGTTTTCCAAACCACCCCACAGCCGTCGTCAACGAGCAGACAAAAACGCCCGACGGAAAGGGAGGGGGGGGGGGGGAGAAGAAAAAAGAGCGCTACCGCCGGAAAACGCAATTTAGAAAAAGCGAATACACTTATGTAAAAGAGCGTCCACCCTCGCCTCCTCTCCTTCCACCCACCTGTTCCGCACTCAATTTCACGCCTCGTGTTCATCCGTCGGACAACGCCAGCGTCTAAAATAACACATCGGTCGACGCCCGCGCACTCACTCCCTCCCAAACTACAGAGAAATACAAGGGGAGAAATGAGGCAGGTGGGTTAAGGTGGGGGAGGGAGGAAGAGATGCGAGTAAACCGAGAACCGGGATTTAAATCGATAAATAAATAAAGTAAAACATCGAATAAACAGAATTTCAATAAAAACAACAAAAGCGAAAACGAAAAATGCCGAAGGGGGAGGGGGATTAAGAGTGGGGAGGTGTTTAAATGGAATAGAGAGAGAGAGAGAGAGAGAGAGAGAGTAAGGGAGTTGCTAGGGATACCTATTTTACGCAACCAAACTTAACTCATTTCTGTTCTAATTACTATCAATAAAACTTTTTCCTTCCAATTCCGATGCTTTTTCTTACAATATAAAAATGGTTTGTAAAAAAAAAAAATTATTATTAAAAGGGAAGAGTTAAAAATAGCAGTGCCGCCCCCTCTATCGATTGATTATTTGTTATGGGATAATAATAAAAAAATAAAAATAAAAAAACGTGAACTTTTTATTACCCCCTGTCTGCATCGATACGGAGATAACATACGGTACCGGTTTCCGGCGCAAAATATTACGTTTTCAGCTATTTAAAATGAAAGGAGTAGAATGTAAGAGGGGAACGCGGCAGAAGGATGGAGATAGAGAAGAGGAGGAGGAGTTAAATCCTTTCGATCGATTATTGGTTCCTATAATAATACTAAAACTTCCGGAACTCTTTACTGCTATTTTTGTGTGATTTTTCTACGGAAATAAATACGATTTCAGGTGTAAAGTAATAGCTAAAGATAACTTTTAAGGTAAAAGAAGTAGAACTAAAACCGAAAATCATAAAGATTTCAATTCCAAAAAAAAAAATTTAAATAATTATGTATTCAATAATTAAATAAAATAATTATTGGAAGTTTAAAAAAATATTTTTTTAGGAAAAAAAAATAAAAATGAAAAAGCAATAAAATTTTTCATTGATTTTTCATAGATAAGAAATACTATTTAAAAAAAAATAATTGGAGTGTGCTAATTAAATATCGCTCCGGGGCGCTCTTCATTACAAAAAAAAAAGTGTGAAGAAGAAATAAATTGCAATATTTCGCTTAAAATGTAGATTTCCCTAGCGATCACTTCCGTCCCTCCTCCTCCTCACCCTCCACCCACTCTGATGATGTTCGCCGAGATTTGTCTCGCGAGCGGATGACGACGACCGAGTTCGTGCCACTTCCGCTTTCACGTATTTTTCCCCACACAAAAAAAAGGAAGGAAAGAAGAAATGAATTGAATCGAAAAGATATATGGACACATTTATCAAAAGATGAAAATAATTTTTTTTTTAATACCAAATAAAAATAAAAAAATTTTAAAAAGATATATTTTCCGCCAACTTCCGTTACGCGATTGCGCAAAAAAGAAACGGAAGCGCGGAAGAATAGAAAAAACGAAAACGTCGCCATTTCCGGTTTCGCTCGGCTTACTCGCGCTATTTGATATACAGTATTTTTAAATAAATAAATAAAATTGCAAACGCGGTGTCGATTTTAAGTGGGAGAAAGGAGCGCGTTGGAGGTGGCAGGGGGAGACTTGAAATAATGAAGAGCGCGGCGCTGCATACGTGCGACGCCACCTAATGATGATGGCGTGTCATACAAGACAAAAAAAAAAACGTTTTATCACCACCCACCCACCGCTCACTCTTCTTACTCCTCCCCCCCCTTCCCCTCCTACACTACAAACGCTATCCTTTCGCCATTTAGCTGCAAATCTCAGCGGCGTAATAAAAGAAAGTAAAAATGATGGTCAAGAGATGGACGCCACCCTCTCCTCTCCACTCCCACAACACCCCTCAACACCCAACTCCCTTTCTAAGTCAAGAAGCGAATGAAAGCCAGCAAGAGCTCACACTATTCGCTTACTCGGCCTAGTGAGTTAGAAGAGAAAAAAAAAACCATTTCGAATAACGATTTTTTAGTTAGAAATTACATGACATACTACAAAATAAATTTATCATTGGTAAATAAGTTTGTTATACTAAAATTAATTTGCATACAATTTGAAACGTTATTATTATAGCAAATGGAAGGCTTAATAAAATTAAATAATTACGTATATAAGCTACAATAACAACATTATTAAAAGATTTAATGAGAATAATTATTGTGATACTGTACGTCTTATGTAAAAATTCCCACAAATTATTCTCTCACCGCCTTTCTTCAAAGCACAATACTGTATAATTAGATGCATTCACAAATTATTAATATCGCTACTAATACAAAAATTGGATAACTACATTATTTTAAACTTTGTGAGAGTAAAAAAGACAAAATTGATTTGAGTGAGCGATGACTTGGTGAGAGCCGATCAATTGCTTTTACTAGCCTTTGCAGTATTGCTCTACGAGTCTACGTAATTATTATTTATTTCAATCCTATTAATCTACTTCTCATTTTTCATTACATACTGTAACCCATTTGATCCTTGTTTCATTTCACATTCTAAACGATTTGAACAAAATTTGAGAATTCTTCTACCCATTTGCTAGAGCCAAGATACATGTAGATGACAAATCTATCCGAAAAAAAAAACTAAGATAAATACACTATTAAAATCAAATAAACATTTGATTTGATTATTTTTGGGTTAGTTTTTAAATTTGTTTGGAATATTTTTGTCTTTAATTATAATTAAAGCAACAAGTGTAACGTGATTGTAAATTATACCTCATATGAATTAAGCAGTTATTTTAATATTGTACTGTAATACTAGCATTGGAATTATTATTATATGGGTTAATTCTGCTAATATATAATTACACCGAGAAAAATAACTTCAACCATTTTAATATAAAACAATAATAATTTGATTTATTATTATATCACCTTATATTCAATTGCTATTTATTAATTACCACCATTGTTACTACAAAAGTACAGTATAATTATTATTAAGAGTTCAGCTCAATCTGCCCTGCGGACTTATTGTCAGAAATAAAACGTGATTTTTCGTCATCGTTACGAGGTTTTCTTCAAAATAATTAATGGCATCGTTCCTGCCCGAAGCGTTTCTATTGTTTGCGCACCTTTTCCAATGTGTTTGGAAACATGCAGTAAAATGACCTTTGCTATTCGCTCGTTTATTAGTACAATTCCTTTTTTCTTTTTTCCGATCTAATTAATGTAAATATTTGCTTCAGACTAATAAAACTCGAATTAGGAACTTTTTCAAAAATCAACCTTTTTAATGCTGAGTGTAGCAGCGTACACTTGAGTTATTGCCACAAATCAAATTTGCAATTGACGTTTCTTTTACGAGGCGTACAAATTTCTGCTCTTAAAATGCCGGAGCAAAAAAAAAAAAACAAACTTTCTTCCGCTCCGAATTTGGGCTCCCATTTAATTTTACAAAACGTTCGCTAAATTTCTTCGAAATGAATGAAAATGTTCTCTCGCTGGCGTGCATATAAGAAGACGGTGTGCGTAAAACGCGCGCATGTGTGAAAGTTAAAGGTGCGGTAGCCTAGCTTGACCTTAATCTACAAGTTACCGTGACGATCACACCTCTTTAGACATTTTCTCAAACCGCAACGTCTCTAATGCGGCGCTTTCTGGTAACGATAATTACCGAAAAAAAAAACCTGGTTTTAATATAAACACCTTTTATTATTTTAAAGGAATGCCATCATCGTTTTAGTAAAACTTCGTTCAGGTGGAAACAAAACGACACAAAAATCACTTCCGCTTTCTATTTATGCTACATTAAAATTTCATTCGATGTCTGGAATAACTTTTCAGCTCGAGCAGACAGTTGTGTTAATTTTTAATACTCGCTGCGGGTTTGGCCGACGGCTGAAACTTACAAATTCAGCAAATCTTTACATAAGACATGTACTCAGCCGACTGATGGTTGCGCGGTGCATCCCGTAAGCGTTAAAATGCAGCTGAATGACATTTTCATCGTGGTTTCCACGCTGAAAACTCGCCCCAGAAAATAATTTAATTAAAAAAATATATATTATTAACTAGGCCCAACGTATGTTGATTTATCAGAAAAAAAGTACCGACCATTGAACTATAGTGTCGCGGTTAATCCTCAGAAAATGTTTAATTAGTATATGTCTGCACTTCGTACTTAGAAATTTAATCAAGCGAATAATATTGTTGTTGTAGGTGAAACCGCGAATGCATCTGTAACGGAGAGAGAGATTTCCTACTCGAGCGAGTATTTCATCAATGGAAAATTATCTTCTTCTTTTTCCAAAGGATTTGCTTTATTTGATAAGTGCAAAGTTGAGTTAAGCATTAAGTAAATAAACAAGGCTTAGTGGCGCCATCTACATCAGCCGCCGAACGCTAACCCTCGTCTTATTCCACGCAAACAATCTTGACTAATTGCTTTAATTGTTCTTAATTAACGAAAAATTGCTACTTTATAAAAACTTTTGATTAGAAATTTCCAATTAAATAAACAATACTCAATTTAATTGCCAATTAGTCGATAAATCATTATTTTTTTTTAAACAAAAAAAAAATATATTGATCAAAAGTCACCATTAAAATCATTCTAAAAAAAAAACATAATAATTCTTTTTATTGAAATTAAAATTCTCAATAAATTTAAAAAAAAAAAAAAAATTCAAGAATTTTAACCATTTCTAACACATTGTTTACGATCTTAATGGAGCTTTATTTGTCGGGAAAATTTTTTAACTGCAAATCATTCGTCATAATCCGATTATATCAGCAACATTTACCAATCATTTCGGATAATTAAACATCACCCGAAATACATAGTACATTTCTTTTCGAAAACATAAATCCGCGCGACGTCAGCGGCGAGACCAAAGGAATTACGCTTTCCGGGAGTTTGCGCTCGTTCGCTTTTTACGCACGAAAGAAGTGACGTCACCCAATTGTTCGCTCAACGTTAGCTTTCTCAGGACGATTTTTCAGCGTGAAAAGCACGGTGAACTGACATTCAGCTTACAAGAATTATTCTCAAAACAAAAGTGAAAAAGTACACTTTCTCGGAGCGAATTTTCAGCGTGAATATCTCGCTGAACTGACTTTAATCTGCATTTTAACGCTTACAATTTCAGGACGAGAAGACATTAATTTTGCGCAAGCATCTATCCTATCTTAATATGTTTAGCAGAATTCGTAAGTTTCAGCAAGTATTAAAATTCCACACAGCTGAAAATTAACCCAGAGAAGCAACCAGCTGAGCAACGCTCGCTTTATCGCGATCCGTAAATTCTCATCTGCCGCAAAGTCAAACGACATTTCAATCCGTCACCGTATTTAAAATTAACGATAAACCGCAAACTCTCTTCGAAAGCTTTCTACCGTGTTAATGGGGGGGGTCCCGTCAATTAACTTTTGTTATTAACCGGTTACGAAGTTTAAAAACAATAAAAAGCTCTTTTGACGCTACTGAGACATGATTAGAAAAATACTTCTTCGTAAAGTTAAAATAAAAACCCCATAAAAGAGACGGGTTAGACAGCGGGAAGGGAGAGGAGTGTTAGCCGCGAGTGATGGCGCTGAAACTAACGCAGCCACGTGTTAAGTGAATTAAAGAAAAAGGCGGATAGGCGATTTGCGGAGCTGTTTCCAATTCACTTACTTTTTCCGTCGCTCACACGTTGTCAACTAAAAATCCAATTAAGAAGAATTCACTCTTCGATCTCTCTCCTCCTCCCTTCTTCTTTTCATGCAGATTTTTCTTTCGTAGTTTTTCCCGAAGACCACTGCACGTAAACAAGATGCAGGCCGCGCGCGCGCGCGGGGTTCTTCTTCTTCCTCGGGCGGTTGCAAATCTCCTCCTTCAAACTCACGCGGAGATATTTTATGTCACTCGACGCGCTGCACTATCACATCGTAACTCGATCATCTATTCACGAACATTTAAAATACACGTTGAACCCGGTGTAAAATAATAAGTTTTGGTAAAATAATGAGGGAATTGAACGCGCGCCCGACACTCATCACCCGTACTCGTCGACGCCTGACGCGCGAGTGATGGAATTCAAAACAACGCGCAGAGCGGAAGAGGCCGCGGAACGGAGCGCTTTCGTCTGACGTCACTCGAATGCTACAACTCGCTCGCTTATTAAAATTCACGCTTAAATTTGCATGAAAATTATTAAAACGATACTCGATTCACACGTCAAGAAATAAAAAAAAAAAAAATCACCAGCATGTTACTTAACCCTCTCCCTATCAAATTATAATTAATATATAATAAGCGGCTTACGATGATTTTCAATAGAAGCTGCGTTCTCAAGATTGCGCGTAAATATGCGTATTTTCTCTCGTTCTGCTTTCCGGTTTAATCGTTATTTATTTATTACCATCTATTAAAAAAATTCATTATCAATAAAATTATATATACAGTATTATACTGTGTATTAAAAAAAAATTAAAATAAAAACGTTTATTTAAATTTAAATTTAAAAAAAAAACATTGAGGGTGTGACGTCATTCGGAATTTACAGAGTGTCGTTATCGCGGCTTTCATCGATTCGTAAACCGCAAGAAATCAAGATGTTCGTCTTTCTTTCTCTCTCTCTTCGGAGAGCTTTTGTAAAGCAGCGAAACTATTAATCATTGCGCTCAACTCTTACATTACAGATTATATACTTTAGCGTAACAAGCCGTTACGGGTCACTTAACGGTGACGCTCCGTTAGACCCATCAATTTTGCCTGCTGCGTCGTAAAACGGATGTTCTCTCTCGCTCTCTTGTTGACGTAAGAGCTGGGGTGGTGGGCGTCAACGTTTGTACACGCGCCATCCAAAGAACGCTTCATTATCATTCATCTTCTGCTACCTACATCGGAGTTTCCCGAGGGGATGGGCCACGAGCCGCAAGGATTAAGTCGGGAACATGGTCGGGGGAAGGATTAGTGACCCAGGAAGTAAGGAAGGTTGGGAGTCGATGGGATCTAACGCGTGTGTGTGATTAGGCCCCGCAAACATCATTGATCTCTGCCCACTTTTCTTCGCTTAAGCGTCAGAGGCCAATGATTAATTAATTAGCATCATCAAACATCGTTGTGTTTTTCTTTTTTTTTCTTCTCATGATCTCATCTGTTCTCTCTTTTTTTTTCTTCTTCTTCTTTTTATTCTTTTCATCTTTCTTATGAAGAATTAATTAAAAAAAAAAATAAGATGACGCGGTATCTCGTTTTCTTAATGACGTTTAATTAATAATCACTCGCGTTTTCTTTCTCTTTCCGTGTTTCTATACAAAAGGAGAAAATGATGTTTCGATTTAAGGAAAACAATTAAAGATTAAACGTTGTTATGAATAATTAATTAACGATTTTCTTACAGAGTGAGAGGAAAGTAATAAATAATAAACGCGGTTTTAAAGATTCTTTTTTGTAGAACTTGAGTTATATTCCATTTTATTTGAGGCGCTTAGTTCCAAAAGTGGTTCAAACCCACAAATCGTACGCCTAATTATTATGAAATGATCAACAATAAATTTTATTAATTAATTGTAATAATAATCTCTAAAATGAACTTTATTTTGCGCAAGGTTTTTGGCTCTCATACAGGGTGCAATGCTCTGCAACTGTTTTTTTTTTTTTAATTTATTGTATAACCACCGGATTTTTTTTATCTGTTAAGTTTGTTTTCAAGCTACTGTATAGACTATATATAGCCTACTGTTATTTCGAGATTACATATACCAAAATATGTGACAAATTAAAATATCAAGATAACCGAAGCAACCGAGTTGAAAAGTCTGGTGGCGGGGAAATCCTTATAATTTTGTGTAAGAGCCAGGTTTTTAGGTTATTTAAATTTAGAAATCAAATTTTTGAATAACTTTGTAAATTTCATTCATTTTAGCAATACATTTTATAAGACACTATGAACAGTTCAATTCTACTGTACTTTTAACTGGATTAAAAGTAAAGTTAAGAATATACATGTTTCAGGAGTAATATCCCTCGAGCAGTAAACTCATTTTTGAAAAAATGAACTTTGATCTCTTTGAAGATGAGCACCTCTTGCAATTGCATCCTTATTGCAGTTAAGCATTATTAATTTACATCGTCCTTATTTATTTATAAATAAAATATTTTTAGCATGTATAACATATCTGGTAGGGCTACATGTATCTAGTGAATAAAATTAAATCTCTTAATAGACCAAATTAAAGCAGCCGTTATCAAAAAGATTACCGTAATGAAAAAAAATGTATGCGTTTTGATGAAAATTGCTTCAAACCGCAAACAATTTTTAAAGTTTACAAAATTTGTTTGAAATACTGTACTGACAATAGTAATTATTAAAATGAAACATTTTTTTCTGAATTTATAGAAAAGTTTATAAATAAATATTTCGTCATGTAAAAGCTTAAAAAAGTTGTTAAACTAATTTCGTAGAATGCTCATTCTATTATTTATGAGTCTTAATTTGACTTCCTTTCTATATGCAAAAAAAAAAAGATTTGTTTCCATTTCCGGTACATTTGCATCCTGATTTGAGCTTCAATCCCGCTACAGCGAGCTCTTGAGATAATGCAATCACGCACTAAAGCGAAGGCTCGTTAAGAGGTGTTGTGCAAAAAAGTGGAAGCGTTTCCTTAATGAAAAATAAAAGCACTTTTCTTTTTTCTATACTAAAAATTTAAATATGATTTATTTGACATTTTTCATTGTTTATATCTAATTGGCGTTTTGTTCTCCCCCCTTTTAACTACCGTACCGTTGTTTATTTTTACCATTTTGAAGAATAATTATTAAAATCAATAAAATGGTACTTTTATTATCTTAATTTTGCTGCACAGTATTTGAAAAAAATTTCATCCAACAATTAAACCACCGTGCATTTTTTATGCCACAATTTACATCACAAGTACTTTTCGTGCAGTTTTCTCACCCACGGCGACACCCTGTAACACAAAAAAAAAAATAATAAGAATGAAAGAAATTGTTTGGTACGGTCCATCGGAGCTATAGTAGTGTCCTATCTTCATTTTCTTTTTGTACCCTAAGCTAATAATGGGATTGAGTCGAGATGATATCAACTGTAACGACAACAACTCAAAAAAAAAAAAAAAAAAAAAAAAAGATGAAAAAGAAATTATATCACTTTCGTTTTTTGTTTTATTTTATTTATTTTTTTGCATCATTTTACTCAGTTTCCTTTGTTAGATTTACAGCGATTTGTCTTATCAAAAAAAAATAGAAATATACAAATATAAAATAAAGAAACAAAATCAGCAGATATCAATATTAGAGAGTAAAAGATAGAAAAATGCTAAAAGAGAAAGATAAGGATACGGAAAGAGTGAGAGATTGCTAAGAGATGCTAGAGAATGATGTCGTAAGAGCAAAAAAGAGAGAGAAATGCAGAACGATGCTAGAGAAGACAGAACGATGCTAAGAGAGAGAGAGAGAGAGCGATAGAAAGATAAGAAGGAAGCAATTTTTATCCTCCCAATTTTTATTTCTACGAAGCAGCATCAGCCCGAAATGAAGCGGGAAGGAAAAGGGATTGATGAGAGTGGGTGACGTTATTGGTGGAATGACTGAGAAAGAGAGAGCAGGGGGGGGGGGGGGGGGTAAA
>JAQGAZ010003040.1:0-13678 GCA_034692225.1 Polydesmus complanatus
AAATGCACGAAATAGTTGATTAAATGCACGAAATAGTTGATTAAATGCACGAAATAGTTGATTAAATGCACGAAATAGTTGATTAAATGCACGAAATAATGTATGAAATGCAAAAAATGCGTGTATTGGATGAAATGGTGAAAGAGATAGAGGATAAAATGCACGAATCAATGGATGAAAATGAACGGGTCATTAGGAACGGCGTCATTATGGTTCCCCATAGACTTAACACCCGCGTAAACGTTGCATAATGAGCGGCAGCAGCCACCCTGTACGTGTGACGCGGAATGGTGGCCTGAGCGGATGCGCATATGTCTGGATTAATTAGCTCGAAACGCGTCGTTCGCTATTATGCAAATGGATCTCTCTCGCTCGGTGTTAATGAGAAGAAGGAATCGGCGCATTTAATTACGATTTCAAATACATTTCTCCATCTTCTTATCTCCTCCCCCTTCCCCCTCTCCCTCCGCCCACTACCCCTTTATCTTAATTACGCTCGGCGTCTTTTACTCGCGTTTTTTAACGCGCCTCTGACGTCACTCGACACGCGCTTAATTTTTATGCCGGTGATCTTTGATCGCGGCTCGCAAAACTATAATTTTTCTGGGTGTAAGCACTATTATCATGTCACGTGACGTCAGGTGACGATGAACGGGGATCACTTTGTGCGACTCATTTTTCTGATTCGGATTTATTATGCTCTGATTTTTTCCGTTTTTATCGACGTTTGTTTTTGCATAAAAGATCTTGGTGGTGATCTAGGAGAATGTAGTGACCCGTTTCAATAATTCTGATCGATTAATTTTTTTTTTTTAATTCTGACTTTGGGATTGTTTAACATTAATTTTGTTTTTTATTTTATTTAATTATCGAAAAAAATAATTTTCAAAAAAAATTTTCAAAAAAAATTTTCAAAAAAAAATTTTCAAAAAAAATTTTCAAAAAAAATTTTCAAAAAAAAATTTTCAAAAAAAAATTTTCAAAAAAAAAAATTTCAAAAAGAAAATATTTTAAAAAAAAAAAACTTGAAATTTTTTTTTTTTTTAATTATATTTTTTTTCTTCGTTGAGCCTACCTTTTGCTGGTTGAATAAAAAAAAATTTTTAGCGAACTAGTTATCTAAAATAATGAACGGATCACTACTTGGACCCGATTCATTATAGTTATGGTTAAGTATTTAATTATTGCAGAAAAACTGAACGGATATGACTTATTATAGTGATGCGATTCATTTACACGAACTATTTCCGATGAAATTCAATGCAGAATGGGTGAACGGATCAGCATTACGTATTGATCCGGACGATTGAACTGCGTTGGGTTTTTTTTATTTTTAATTAATTCCTGTTAATTAAAGGAATGTCTGGCGGCGGCATTGGAGGAGGCGGAAGTGAGACTGAGCTTATCGATGAGCATTCATATTAATTGAATATGAAACGCGATTGGAATGCAAATGAGCTGAAAACGCGTCTGCTGCATTTCCCGCCATTTTTTTATTTGTATTTAAAAAAAAAATTTATATTAATTAATAAATTAATTATTATTTTTTCTTCTTCTTCTTCTTGTGGCATTAAATTATGAAAATGAATCGGTTCAATTAGGCTGCGCGTGTGTCGACGGATCAACCGGGATTAAGTAATATCGATCCGGGATTAAGGATCTAAATCTTCATCAACGCTCATTACTATTTTCTCTTCTTTTTATTTCTTTTTTTGAATTTCGGATTAAACGGATCTAACGAACGGGTCAGCAGGATCTTCGAGCTAATTAATGATAGAAATTATTATCAAGGAGAAAAAAATGTATCTTTAACCGAATTAGGAAAATTTACTCTAACCGGATCAGAAAATCTTTAAACCGGATCAGCAGGAATTTTTTGGATGAGAAGAATCTTTTTGAACGGGTCAGCGTAATCTTCGAACGAGTCAATATAATAATATTATATAAGCGGATAATACAAGCACCGTACATGCTTTGCAAATATGGGCGATTAAGCGGATTAGCGGAAAGCGGATGAGTAGTGGATCAGTTAATCGGATCAATCTAATATTTGAGCCGGATCAACAAAAAAAAAAGTGCGCTGAAGGTGAAGAGAGATAATGAAGATGAGCCGAATGAACGAACGGGTCAACCGGCGATTAGCTCCGCCCTCTTTCTTCGTACAATTAAATGTTTTTGTAGGCGGGGCTTGGAGGGAGCCTCTTTCTCTCACTCCGCAAACACAATTGAAAATAAATATAATAAAAAAAGTCATAAAAAGAAAGCTCGAGTGCGTCGTCCACTTCCCACGCAACATCCGTTTCATTCGGTAGCGCCACCAAGCGGAAGAAAAAACAATCTTTCACCCCTCTGGAGGACAACAAAACGCTGGATGGTGGCAGGGGCGCCGCTTAATAGAATCATCACTCGGCGTGCTTTTAACTTTACAATTATTTTTGTGTGGGTGGGGCTATAGAGAATGCGTCGAGTGCTGCCCTCTATTGACGACCGCTATTGAGTTAAGCCTGGTGTAAACAATGTGAAGAGAGTTGAATTGAAAAGCGCCAAGTTAGAGGCTATAGCGGCTATTGACTTTACCTTATAGGAATAAATTTAACTTGTCGTTAATTAAAGTAAATTCACCGGTTGTTTTCATTGACGATCGATTTTTTTTTAAAGCTGCTGTTGCCCCTTAATCAATTCATTGACTTAACCCGATGTAAACAATACATTGGCTGCACCGCAATACGAGTAAGCTATGCGGCGCAGCGTGCTTCCTGCTCAACGCTATACGATTTTAAGGGGCGAAAAAAAGCATTTGATACGTTCGGTGGAAATAAAAAGAAGAAGAGCAGCGTCGTTGATGATCGTTACCGGAAGTTGGTCGTCCAAAGTGAGTTTGATTTAACGAGTGGGGAGAGGGTGGGAAGGGGGAGGGGCCATTAGAGAAAGAGAATTGTTTTTAACCGCAAAAACATTTCGTTGTTGTTGTTGGGAAAGAGCGTTGTTTTTACACCTTAGCGCTTTTTATTCGTTCGCAACTACTACTTCCGGTCGAGCGCCTAATTGGGTTGGCGGGTGCTGTGTTGAGGGGGCGGGGTCGTTAAAAGAAGATGGAAAAGTTTTTGGATTCACAACAAGCCCCTCCCCCTTTCTCTAACTCACGCAATGTATAAGCGTATACTTATTGATTTTTCGGGGGTTACTCTTAAGTGATGACGTCATCAATTGAAGTCTCGAATCGGGTTTTAGTGGAACCAGTTTGGAAAAGTACTGGTTAAAGGAGTTTAAAGGTGTGCGGTTGACTAACCCCACTTCCGCTTTTATTTATTTATTGTTTTGTTCGCCGAAACAACAGCAGAAACGATAAATGTTTACGACGGGGTTTAAAAAACTTTTTTTTTTTTTTTTGGCGGGAAACCTTGTTTTTAAGTGCGCGGCGCGTGCTGGGATGCGCGTGCGACCTCGTAACTCTGCGTTAACGGCGCTGGAGGGTTGGGGTTGGGGGGGGGGGGGTGGAGTTGAAGCCCCGCCTCCTAATCCCTCTCTTTAGGTCTCTCTGTCGCTCCTTGAGTTGAGTTGAGTTAAGCCTACTTGTGCCGCGTTGTGTTTCGGTTGCTATTCACTTGATCTGCTTTTACAGAAATATCTTTTTAATTCTCTATTTTTACTTTTTGATTTCAGTTGGTTAAAAGCAGCGACTAATCCGCGTGTTAATAAGAAGATTAAGTTATAAAACAACGAGCGAGGGAATGTTATAGGGAAGTTTTTATGTACACTGTATAGGGATTTTTTTAAAATTATTACTGTATAGGGTTTTTATTTAAATTGTAGGGATTTTTTTAAAATTGTAAGGATTTTTTTTAGAATTACAGTATAGGGATTTTTTTTATTTATAGGGATTTTTTTATTTATAAGGATTTTTTTATTTACAGGGATTTTTTTTATTTATAAGGATTTTTTTATTTATAGGGATTTTTTTTATGTATAGGGATTTTTTTTATGTACAGTATAGGGATTTTTTTATTTATAGGGATTTTTTTATTTATAGGGATTTTTTTTATTTATAGGGATTTTTTTATTTATAGGGATTTTTTATTTATATGGATTTTTTTATTTATAGGGATTCTTTTAAAATTGTAGGGATTTTTTTTTTAGAATTACTGTATAGGGATTTTTTTTATGTACAAGTATAGGGATTTTTTTTATGTACAAGTATAGGGATTTTTTTTATGTACAAGTATAGGGATTTTTTTTATGTATAGGGATTTTTTTATGTAGGTACATGTATAGGGACTTTTTAGAATTACTGTATAGGGATTTTTTTTAGAATTATAGGGATTTTTTTTAATAAATAGGGATTTTGTTGATGACGAATAAGACTGGATTAGTGAATGGGTTTAATGGCAATGACGTGAGAGCAGAGTGAAACAAATAGAGTTCTATTTTAAACTGATTTAGCGAAGCTGGTTTCGTACGCGTTTATGGGGATTTAAATTTGCGCAGTCGTAATTTCAGCGTAACCGTTACTTCTCATTATCCATTCCCTTCCTTCCTTCCGGGTGACTGGGGGTGGTAGATGGGTGGGTGGTGGGAGGGAGTTTAATCTTAAGCGGAATCCGCCATCTTGGAATAGGTTTTCGTGGAATTCGTTAGTTTGGCAATTACAATTGATAAAAATAAATTGCAAATGTTGGGCAAATAAATTTGAAGAGAGATTTTGTCATCAGATTACTCTCTCCGGCGAGGGGCTGGGGGAAAGGAAGGGGGGGGGGGGCGCTGCTTCTCTTTGGTTGGGGGGCGGGGGGGAGGGGTGAGTTAACCATCCGGAAGTAGTTCTTATAAGGGCGGGGGGGAGGGGCGGGGAAGAATAAATATTGAAAAATGATTTCTCTGCACTTGGCAACCGGAGAATTTTCTTCTTATCAAATTCAATTTTCGACTTGCTTTTAATTTTGGCACACGCGCACTACTCAATCCCTCTTCTTCTTCCGCGCATGCGCGTGTTTATTTTTATTTAATTTCTTTCTATTTAAAAAAAAATGTAAGCTGGGGATTGGCTGTGATATTTCTCTAACGCTGTACGCCTAATTGAAGCCTCACTTTCCCCGCCATTTTGTTTAGCCGAGTGCGGAAGTGACGTTTAGGCCTCCGATGGTTGAATTGATGAGCCAATGAGCAGTCGACGATTAGGTTTTGAGAGAGCGAAAACGCACAGCCCCAATAAATAACAATCAAAGTAAGGGAATTGGAATGCGATGGAAGCAGAGAGAGAGAGAGAGTGGATTTAATCTTGAGTGGGCGTGGTCGGTGGGGGATGTGGGCGGGGCTTGAGCTAAGGAGGGAGATGATTAAAAAGGGCGGGTGATTTAAAATGCAACCGTGTTTCCACTCAATCTCCGTCGTAAATATTTGATGACGTAACTCTCCGCACTCGCCTCACTTCCTTTTCTGCGCAGACAGAGACCCACGGAATGAGCCGAAAGAGTGATGAAATTAGGTGGAAAGAGTGATGAATCCTTATTACGAGTTGTTCGAAAAGTCGGTGTGCGATCGAGGTGCGACGCGTAGGCTGAAGTGCACACCGACTTTTCGAACATAGGCTGCTGAATTGGAATGGCGTTTGTTTGTGTAGGGGAATAATTGGCGCTGTTATTTAAACGTCCGTAACGATGTCCAATGAAAGGGGGCGGAGTGAAAAGGGGGTGTTGGGGGGGGGGGAGGGGTTTTCAATTAGCAAATGAAAAGCTGATTAATTTGGTCCGATCGAGCGTCATTAGCCTCCACTTGTTGTTAATTAAATCGATTAATTTGGGCCGAGTGAGGGCGCTTCGAGTGGGGGTGGGAGGTGCGTGACGCGAATGGACAATCGGGTGCTATTGTTTATTTTTCTCATATCCAAATGGAAAGAAAAAAAAAAAAACAAACGCGTCGTTGAGTGCGTAAAATGGCCGCCAGGGGAGCAGCGAACGAGCATCCGGCGTAAATTACAAAATTTCGAACGTGCATTTTTCATTCTTTTTTTATACGACACCGTAAAAAAAAAAAAAAAAAAATGGCCGCTGCAGGGCGCGCGTGGAATTTTGGGATGGCAAAAAACAAATAGCGGGTGTGTAATTAGCGGGGGAAATTGGTTGGTTGCCACCGCCGGAAGTGCGCTTGTTCGAGACCGGATGCAGTAGTTAGGAGCCGGCGGGTTGTTTATCTACTCCTCCCCGGACACTCTTTCACTTCCGCTTTCTCCATGTTGATTGCGTTTGTCGAGGCCGGCGGCCATTTTGAGCGAGGGCGCATGCGCGTGCGATGCTTTTCTTATCTCTGCGTGTGTGTGTGGGGGGGGGGGGGTTAAAGAAGGTAGGGGGGGGGGGGAGAAAGATGAGTTCCGGCGGGGAAAGGAAATTAATCACCGCGAGAGGAAGTGAAGTCGACGCCATCTTGCTTCGTCTTTCGTTGCTTCGGTCGAGCGTGTTAAAGTCTATGAGTGTGAGGCGTGTTTACACTGCGCTCGTTTCCGGCTTTTTCTATGACGTCAGATAAGCATCAGCCGCCATTACATCCCCATTTTTTTAACTCTTTTTTATCTCCTCCCCCACACACTCTTGAGGCGGGGGGTTTGGGGGAGGTGACATTTGCATCGCAACAAATTCCAACCTCATTTTCCCGCGCAATCTCGCAACTTAACATCGCCATTTTATTTTTACTATTATTATTATTATTTTTATGTTTAAATAATTTCGAGAGGAAGGAGCCAAAAAAAAAATAACCTTTTTTTTTTTTTTGGCGGGAATGACGTAGAATTTATTTTTTTTTGGCGGGAAAAAAAATATTACCGCGATGTGTTTTTTTTTTTGTTTTTTTATGAATATTATTGTATATTGTCGTTTGTGTTTCCGCTCATTTTTATGTCTTTTTTTTCTCTCCCTTCCAATTGGCTCTTTTTTCTATTCCCTCCTCCTCTACTTTCCGTGCTCCCCCTGGTGGCAGGACTGAGTACAATGATCGTTGACATTTGGCTCTACGTGCGCCATATAGCTTACGTGCTGCTGCTACTGGAATATGCAAAAATCCTTTCTCTCGCCGCCATCTTTTTTATCACTCTCCCCGAGTGATTTGCATATTCTGCGCGCGTATTGAACGCCATAAAACTCGGTGCCAAAACTCTTTTAAGGCAAAGCGTCATCTATCACTGACCGCACTCGTTAAAGATGGCGGCGGTTGAGGAGCGAGGGAGGGAGGGGGGCGGGTGGGGCTCCGAATGCGAATTGACGAATTTTCTTGAAAAGCGCGCGAAAATTGTCTAGCGATGGCGGGAGAGAGAGTAAAAACGCTTAAATGGTGATCTCTTTTATTGGAGAAAGTCAACTGCTGCTGCCCCTGCGAGAGCCTATAGACTTAAGCCAGGAGTAAACAATGTAATGTTTTCACCGCATAGCTCGCGCACGTGCTGCTGCCCCTTAATACGCGCGTTGAGTTAAGAATGAGAGAGCTTCTCCGCATAACCCACACTCTGGCAATAATTAGCTACAGTACAGTATTTAACGCTGCCCCTGGTTATTCCTATAGGCTTAAAAGGGGTAAGCTTCACCGCTAAGCATTTTTCCGACATTGCGGGGCAGCCGTCTTTCGTCAAAGTGTATACGTTTTTAAGGGGCAGCTATTAATTTTTTTTTTCTTTTTGCGCATCTCGAATTACGCATGTCATCTGTTCCATTTTTTTTTTTTTTTATTTTTTTGTTGTTGAGTCAAGTGCGAATGTGTCTTTGTGATCTTCCGCCGCACAATCTTATCGTAAGTCGTCGCATTCAATCATCAGATTAAAGTCACACGCAGGCGGGTACAAAAGGAAGGGAGACAGCCATTATGACGTCACCCGCCGTTACAATGCGGCGGTGATTAATGCGAACGAGAGCGGCGGCCATCACTTGTCTAGCGTTGATTTTCATGGCGGAAGTGACGCGCTTTTTACCTATTGTGAGGGGATAGAATGGAAGGAGAAGGAGAGGGGGTTGGTTTAAAGAAATCGATGTAGATCGATCGATCGTCTCGAGAGACTTCCTGCCAAAGCGGAAGTGTGCTTCGTTCGCGCCACAACAGCGCTCGACGTTTCTTTTAAACGTTCGAAAAATGTAAAAAAAAAAAATAATAATCTTGAATTTCGTTATAACGAAGTTTCTGTGTTGAATGCTTTTTTAATGTTTAATTAATTAATTAATTATTTTTTTTTTTATTTTTAGGTTTTGGTCGAGTGAGATGTTTGGTTTTCGTTTAACCGATTACTTCCGGTGAGTTAACAACTTTTTTTTTTTTGAAAAAATAATTTTAATTCTTTTTGAGACTTCCGGTTACGATGGGTTTGTGTTGGACCGGATAAGCGGTTATATTATGTGCGGTATATCCGGAATTCCTTTTAATAAATTATTAATAACCAATGGAGTGCGTGATAGGGAGGGGGCGGGGCATTAATATCTTGTAGGGGCGTTTTTCTATTATTAAAATAATGGAGATTAAAAGATTTGAACTGCGAGGGAAAAGTATAAATGGAAAAAGAACAAAAAAAAAAATTGCTTCAATCAGCGAAATTGATGATTTATGTAAATGAGATGGGGGGGGGAGGAAGGGTGGAAATGTCGAACGCGCATGCGCACGCCGCTTTATTATTATTAACCAAGAAATGAATTTAGCGTTGATTTCTATGGAGATTTTTTTTTTAATGTTAAAATCAATAGACATTATTTTTTACTATTCAAGTGTCTATGGAAGTTTTTTTTTTTTTATTGTTAAAGTGGTACAAGGGGCGGAAAGTTGAAGGAAGGTATTTGTCAATAGTGTAATTGAGATTGCGGGAATGTTGACATTGAAGCTTAATATTATGTAATTGAATTGGGTGACGTCACGGAGTGTAATGAAATGAATATTATGATTTTTGCTCATGTGAATAAATAAAGATTGATTTTGAGGCTGGAACCGGAAATGAAAAGCCCAATAATTTTCTCCGGAGAAAAATGTCGTTTAATTTTCCTTTCCTCTCCGCTCCGCTTCTATCCTCTCCGCTCCGAACACAACTGGCTTAGTGACTTTTTGTAAACTATTAATTACGCACGTGCGATAAAAAGGGGGAAAGAGGGAGGAGCTTATTGAAAAGCCGCGCCCTTCTCTCTCTCTCGGCATCGTTAACTTCTAATTTATTCCACGCATGCGTACACCACCTCACTTCCGCTCCGTCGATAAATTAATTGGAAGTTTGAGTTCCGTCTTTCAGAGGGTGGGAGGAGGAGAGGGGTGCCGCGTTGTGGGAGGGAGAGGGCTGTCAATTTACATGCGCAATTTTAATGAGCTGCAGTTAAGTGAATTCCGCCATTTTAGTCGCTTGCTGCTGACGTCACGCGCTACGTTCGCTTTTGTTGACGTCGCCGCTGCCGCGTTGAGCGAGGGATGGCTGATCGATTTTTTTGGTGTTCTATATAAAATGCAAATCGATATGTTTTCCGCGTTGTTCGAGGGTTAGCGTAAAACGAGGGAGCGTTATTGGGAAAAAGTTGTTATTGTTTTTCTACAATTTAAATAAAAAGCTATTATTATCAAACGTTAAATCCGCGCTTAGAGTTAAGGGAACAATGTACCGCGTTAAACGAGGGAAGAGATGATAAAACGCAGCTGGTCTTTATGAGTCGGTTTCCATTCGCGGAAACATTGATATACCTCCCCGTCTTGTAAGAGGGAGGTTTAATCGATAAAATTATTCTTATTAAAGAACGAAATTTAATTTGAAAAATAAACCAGCGTTGAACGAGGGGGAAGTTCGTGTTAAGCGAGGGCAATGTCGACGTTAAGCCAGTGTTAAACGAGAGATTATCGTTAATGTTAAACAAGATTTTTTTTACTAATAAAACCAGCGGCGTAAAAACGAGGGATGCACGTAATCAGCGTTAGACGAGGAATGCACATGTATTAAGCAGCGTTAAACGAGGGAGCGAGCTTATTTTTTAATGCGCTCGCCCATTTTCATAATTGTTAAATGAGGGATGAACCGCCGTTAAAGCTTTAATTGAGATGTAAGGAAAGGTTGAGCCCAGTGTTAAACGAGGGATGAAGAAGGGTGTGTTAAACGAGGGATTATAATTATTATAGGCAGCGGAGATGACGTAGTTGTTGATGTAATTTGACGTTAATTGCGTTTGTAGAAATCATAATTTGGGTGTTTCACCCGCGTTCACCGAGGGAGTGCGCTTAACCTCATTTCGTAGTTGGCGTTGTGAGGACGTAGGGGGGTGCAGGGGCACCTCCCACCTTAAGCCCCTCCTCCTTTTTCTTCTTCTTCTTTGACTTGTTTAATTTCTCGTTTGAAGTGTGCGCGTGCGTGGCAGCGTTAAGTCCTTCTCCATGAAGTGCGCTATGGATTGAAGGGAGGGAGGGGAAGGGGGTGGGTGGGGGTTGAGGGGGAGTAGGTGGGGGGTTGGGTGGGGGGTCAAATACTTTGATTCCAACGTCGTTAAAAGTTAAGACCGTTTTGACGACACCTAAAACACTCATTTCCATACAAAAGCCCTTCCACCCCCTCCGCGCATGCTCACTTCATATAGATTAGAGAGTGGGTGGTGTAGGGTGGGGGGGGAAGGGGGCGGATGGTTTTGTTGCTGATGTTGCAAATGAGCGGTGGGTGGGGTGCGGGGGTGAAGAGGGGGGGTGAAGGGGTGCTGATTATTCAGAGATGTCTTTTTTTCAATGCCTTTTCTCTCTCCCTCTTCTTCCCTCTCCTCCCTCTCTCTTTCTTTTCTTCTTTTATTATTATTTATTTTTTTTAAAAAAAATAGCATAATATAATGCTATAAAAATTGTATTCAGTACAAGAACCGGAAATGGGTTTGAAAAAAATTAATAGTAGCGATAATACCCGGTAGGTGAAATTTTGAGCATTTTGAAAAGATTTATTTCTATAGAAAAGTTAAGATTTACTTAATTAGACTGGGGAGATTTACTTTTATAAGTAGAGAAGAAAGATTTACTTAAAGTAAGATGGAAAAATTTATTGAAGCGGAAAGCAGATTTACTTAATAGAAAAAAAAAAAGATTTACTTAATAGAAAACAAGAGATTTATTGAATAAATCAGAAAGGCAAAGATTTACTTAAGAAGAATAGGGAGATTTACTCAATAGTAAAGAGAGATTTACTTAATTAGACAGGGGAGATTTACTTATATAAGTAGAAAAGAAAGATTTAATTAAGTAAGAAGGAAAGATTTATTGAAGCTGAAAGCAGAGATTTACTTTATAAAAGAAAAAGATTTACCTATTAGAAAAACAAGAAGATTTATTGAATAAATGAGAGAGGGAGAGATTTACTTAATTGAAAAACAAGAGATTTACATAAGTAGAATAGGGAGATTTATTTTTAGCAAAAGAAGAGATTTACAGGTACAGTACTTAAGTAGACAGAGGAGATTTACATAAGGAGGTTTAGTGATGTGTTTTGAGGGTAGAAAGCCTAGTTAACCAGCGAAGGGGTTAAAGTTCAAGTGAGAGAACGAGAGGGAGAGTGAAAGGGGGAGGAGACTAATCCAATTGCGAAAGTTCTGTTTGAATTTTAAATTTTTTTTTTAGATACATGTATTTTATACGAGCAATGGCAGCGTCATTTGAATTACTAATGTTTTAGGGGGGGGGGGGGGGGGTTAAGAACTTAGTGAGGCGATGATATGTGGGTGAGGGCTCAGGGGCTCATTTGCATAATGAATTTTACAATATCTAAATCTCCATTTCACAATTTGAAATCTTTCTTTAAAGGAAAGAAACAGGGTTCCGTTCGTTAAGTGCACTTAACTTAATCCAATGTATGTCAATGGGAATAGTTAAGTATCACATTGCTAGTTTTTAATAGCAGTCTCCTTCGCATTCGTTACTATAAAGTTTAGTGTCTTACTAATTTAGTCGTTTATCCTTCAATGTTACTTTTTAGTGCGCGGCGCAACTCGCACGAGCCGCGTTACACGAGGAATGATTCTATTAGGATGGTATGGGTCGGCCGCGTTGGACGAGGGAAGGAGCCGACGATTGAGTCGTCGACAGAGCGGACGTAATGAAACAAAAGAGTGTGTGCGCAGGCGCGGACACTTGATCCGGATGATTACTCGCCCATTTCAATTAGTGTCACTCTCCCTTTCACCTTCCCTCGGCCTGAGGCTGAGAGGGGGGTGTGGGGGGGGGGGGGAAGGTCCGGCAGAGGGCGCTGCTGCCATCGATCGAGATCGAAGGCTAAAATCAATACGTTTCAAATTTAATAACGCGCCCAGTGTCCGAAGCCCACGCAAATCGGATTTGGACGCCAGAGGGAGCGACTGAGGGAAGTGTTGAGCTGGGAGGAGGAGGAGCTAGACACGCCTGGCTTCTAATTGGATGATGACGTCAGCGCCCTTTCCCCTGAGCAACGTTGGCGGCTTCCATCTTGGATTGTATAAAAGTTATACTGTATAAATTTTATTTTGTCTGAACTTGTACTGTAATTAGAAGAGCAGATAGGGAATGTTACTGTACGTAGAAAGATGACGTCACAGGGAGAAAAGAAAAGGCTGAAAGTGCCTCGCAATCTGCTTTAACTTTCAGCCTATTTTATTTTTTTTCTCGTATGTATTTTAAATAGGCGAGTGGAGAAAAACGATCGATTATTTATTTAAAAGTCTCGTATGGAGATGTTGAGCAACATTGTGCGCGCGATGTTTCCTGTTGCTCCTCCATCTTCAGTGGCGTGGGGTAGATTTTTCCAATATGATGCAAATCTTCAAAATAGCGCCCCTTTCCTTCAATTTAGGGAATAATTGAGCGCCGAGCTTGCGAGGCGCGAAAATTTTTTGGAAAAATTGACAAATTTAGCCTCTTTTTTGTATAAAATAATTAGATTTTTACAATATTTGGCTCAGTTTTGGCGCCCCAAGAGTTGGCGCCTGATGCGGCCGCATCACTGCATCACCCCACGCCACGGCACTGTTTCTCTCTCTCGTGGGGTGTCGGCTTCTCACGGGATTCAACAAGATTGAACGGTGGTTACCACACTCGTTCGATGTGAACTCAACCGAATTAGAAACTACTGTATGTATTCTGCAGCGTTTTATTTATCAATTAACTTCGCGTTTTTCAGAGAGGAAAAAATTGAATTTCTTTAATAATAATTTAAATGATTTAAATACAATTTTTATTACTTTTGTAGTTTTAGGCTTATAATAATTTAAGGCTCCCTAGAGTTGTTATGGCTTCTTCCGCATCTCGTACTGATGGTACGTAAAATGTACAGCAAAATTTAAAAAAATATTTTTAAAGTTATACTTTTTATGGGCATTTAATGTAGGTTATGTTAGAGTTGAATTCGATTCGCAAACTTCACTAAAATCACCTAACTAGCCAACTAGGGCTCTTTATTCGTTTTTAAGTAAGGTTTAACTTTTAATTTATGTGCAACTAAAGTGCGACTTTTTATATTAAATAAAATGCAAAAAATTCAATTGTCAGTGCAAATTTGTTAGTTTTTTAATTATTGGTTCCAATTAAAAACAAACAATTTTAATTTACATACAGTAGGTTTGTTTGAAAAATTAGCTTCGTTATACGGCATTTTGATATGCGGCCTATTTTTTTTTAACGCGATCAAGGCCGTAAATCAAGGTATGGATCGTATAGGTGAATACAAAGATTAACAAAATAATGCAAAAAA
>JAQGAZ010003041.1:0-13674 GCA_034692225.1 Polydesmus complanatus
ATTATACCTGAATAACAATTATTTCGGCCTATTAGCCATGAATGTTTTGTTGAGATGTCCAGCCAATCAATCTGTTTCGGTAATTTTTGCAATTTCAAATGTTTTTTCAAATTAAATTTTAAGATTAAAATTTCAAATTTTAATAAATTTACACGGTATTTATTTATTCGATTTTTCTCATTATCGTTACCACTTTTAATTAATAATTCAAAATAATTTCTTTTTTCTTGTAACTTAAAAATATTGAATTTTTTTTCTTTGACATTACCGAGACCAGACATTCTTAAGCGGATATCTCTCAACACATTACAACCTCGTGTATAATGAAATAAATTTCCACAAATTCTACATTTTACATCCTCATTATCCATTTCAGTAAAGACTTCAAAGTAAATTGGACAAGGGATGTAAAAGTGATATCGTAGTTTACCTATCTGCAAAGTCATTTTAAAAGTGAACTGAAATAACTAAAAATCGAAACTTGCTTGCTACTTTTGGTAGGAGTCGTCTATTCCTTTCTCCGCACAATCTTGACAGATCCAGTTGGTAAGAAATACTTGATATTTCTCCTCATTTTCACCATCTTTTTTAATCAACTTACGTAAAACTTATTCTTACAGTTTCTGTTTATACACTCAATCATGAAACTGTGTTGATCATCAAACCCACACTTGTATTAGCCATAGAAATTATTTGGTGAATTATCTTTTGCTGCCATTTTTACTAGTTCTTCCGACGTGATCACTTGTTCAGAGGTACTCTTCAAAATTGGCTCGTAATTTTGACGCTCATGCGCGCGCAAAACTCACAAGTTACAGCCGTTCTCCAAAGTTTCAATACCATCGGATTGTAAAATTTTCGTAAGAATTTTGTCATATTTTCTTTATTACCTTTCCCACATCTTTAAAAGTGAGTTCTAACTTTGCACATATTGCTGAGTTAGTATGTGGACGAAAGATCAAAACTTCATCACCAATGTTATATTTTGGCATCTCTTTGAATTTATTATATCTGTATGAAGTTTCGTTATCATGATCATTTATTGTATTGACAATTACTAATTTCCTCATCTCGTGTAGGATTTTGTGCCAATGAACAATTTTTACTTCTGTAGGTATGAATGTATTTATATTAATTTCTCTACCATGTACTAGGAAATACGGAGTAAATTGTGTAATAGAGTGCACCGACGTATTGTAA
This sequence comes from Polydesmus complanatus, assembly GCA_034692225.1. Taxonomy (NCBI): domain Eukaryota; kingdom Metazoa; phylum Arthropoda; class Diplopoda; order Polydesmida; family Polydesmidae; genus Polydesmus; species Polydesmus complanatus. The sequence goes on from JAQGAZ010003041.1 coordinate 1,201, forward strand.
GCTAGAGTGATGAATGGTAAATATGTATCCCAAGACATGTCATCCTTATAACAATATTTTTTAAGCATTTTTATAATAGTCTGATTTACTCTTTCCGTCAATCCGTTACATTGTGGGTGATATGCCACTGTATGTAAATAGTTGACTCGGAATTTTTTTAAAAGATCGGTAATTACTTTACTTAAAAATGATGTTCCCATGTCTGAAATAATACTTAACGGAGCACTGTATTTACAGATTATTTCATCCATTAACACTTGTGCAACGGTTTCCGCTTTCTGATTTATTGTAGCACATGTAATTGTATACCTTGTCGCGTAATCAGTAATTACTAAGATATTTTTATTTCCTTTCACAGTTTTTATTAATGGACCCACGAAATCGATACCAATTCGTTCAAAAAGATCAGAAATAACCATTCTTTCGAGATCCGTGTATTTCTCAGGGTTTTGGGGTCTTTTACCCTTTCAGACCCTGCCTACACAATTGTGTAGGTTTAAAAGGGGTGCTCCAAATCAGCCTGTACGCGTTTAATATTTACTCTATATAGCTCAAACCTGCGCACATCGATTGTGTAGGTTGTAAAGAAAATTTAGATGCTTTTTTTAGATGGCGACTCCTTCTCCACAAACCAACTTTCTCAAATACCGTTAGTTTTCGGATTATGCACGGCGGAACATTTTGGATTCAAAAACCAATTTACATAGCTGGAATCACTACAATTAAAATCAGGTAAATGTATTATATATTTATGAAAACAACGACAATAATTAATTATTAAAAAATTTGTTTTTGTGTTTTACAGCTAAAGTTCAAAGTTTACATACACAATTGTGTATGTTAGGTGTTGGGCTCGTCAATTGATTGAAGATGGCAAATCAAGCAGGAAAACGACGTAAGTTTTTTGCACATATATTTTAATATTATTAAATGTCTGTATGATACTAATTAATATTTTTATCATAGTTTACAATGTAGACAACCCTACCGATATGGAAGAAATATTACATTTGCTAGAAGAAGACTCAGAAATTGAAGAATCGGACGACGAAATATCCCTTGAAACTGCCATTGACAATTCCATTCAAATTCGTGAAAATGAAACAATTTTTACAGAAGAAAATGCAGTTATCGATGCAACTGATGCTGAGTTAATGGAAGATTCAAGCACATGGATTTCAACGCAGGAAAATAGTGAAGTTTTGAACGCAGCAACTGTTCCTATTACCGGTACTAATCCTTCTACATCTGTTCTAACCCAACCAACTAATTTACTTCAAGCTAATACTCCGGTTTCTAATGTAACAAAAGTTGTTAAAAAGCCTCCTTTAACATTTAAAAAATTTCGTAGAAATAAGATTACTGATCCTGTAATTGCACTAAAACCAGAAATTGTTGCTACAAAATTACAAAGTGAAATGACTCCGTTACAATATTTTAAGAAATATTTTCTAGATAGTTTTTTTGAAAAAACAGCGGAATATACGTCAATGTACAGCTTAGCAAAGCTTTCAAAAGAATTAATTACTTCAGCTGCAGAATTAAAAAAGGTGTTTGGTATTCATATTGTTATGGGTTCTATTTCATATCCAAGAATTAAAATGTATTACCAAAGAGGAATTTATCTGCCAATGGTGAGTGAAGCAATGAGTCGTGATAGATTTTTTAATTTAAGAAATTGTTTACATGTGGTGGATAACAATGCTAAACCAAGTACTGAAAATAATTTTTTGTGGAAAGTTCAACCTGTTATTGATACTGTACGCAATAGATGTTTGCAGCTTCCCCGAACTGTTAATAATTATTCCATTGATGAGCAGATGATTCCGTTAACAGGCCATGGCGAAATAAAACAATATGTACCAAATAAACCACGACCAGTTGGATTGAAAAATTTTGTTTTAACAACTAGCAAGGGATTAATGTTGGATTTTGAAGTTTATTAAGGATCAAGAACACAACTCACTCGCCGAGATTTAGTTTTGGGACCTTCCATTGTACTCCGACTTGTCACATCAATTCCTGAAGGTAGTCATATTTTTTTTGATCGTTATTTTACTATTGTTGATTTGATCAGAGAATTAAAAATTATGGATCAGTTTGCAACTGGAACACTAATGGCTAATCGGCTTCATTTAAATTGGAAAAATGATCGTCAAATGGTGAGAGGTGAACACCAACAGTTTATTGCTAAGGAAAATGGAAAAAGCATTTATGTAGTAAAATGGAAAGATAACAAATCTGTTATTATGATCTCTTAAAAATGTGGTGCGCTGCCTACAGTTGAAGTTGAGCGTTATGACTCCAAAAGTAAACCAAAAGTCAAAAAAAAGATTTCTTGCCCAGATATTGTTCGAACTTACAATACAAACATCGGAGGTGTCGATATTTTTGACCAAATGATGGAATACTACCAAACCTATATAAAAACAAAAAAGTGGACATTGAAAACAATTCTTCATTTCATGGACGTTGCAATCACAAACAGCTGGATGGAGTACCGAATTGACTGTGAGCTAGCTAAAATTCCAAAAAAAAAATGTAATGGATCTTTCAGCTAATTCAAGGCGGAATTGTAAAACATTAATCAGCACGCCCACAAAACGTAAATATGATAATTCCTCCAGTTCAGAAGATGAACAATGTAACAGAGTTGTTAATTGGCGAGCTAAAATTCCGTGTGAAGACAAGAAAACAAACGGTTTTTTTCATTTTCCTATTATTGATGAACTGAAAACGGCAAGAAAGTGTAGGAATGCAGGTTGTAAATCTCGAACAAGGACCAGATGTGAAAAATGTAATGTATATTTGTGTTTAACGAGCAAAAAAAATTGTTTTAAAAATTTTCATAAACAATTTTTTTTAAATTTCGAAAACGCCGATTTTCCTAACCCGCATAATTGTGTAGGTGGTATTGTAAAAAAACCAGGCTGTAAAAAAATTTTTTTTTTTTTTTTATGTTTAAATAATTATTTAATAAAAAAATAATCAAAAAAAACTCCAAATTCGTTGGGTCTGAAAGGGATAAGGAGCGCAAGTCACGCAAGCTGTCACATATTTATTAATTGTATCCGACATATGTGGCCACCAATATTTTCCTTTTCCTCCTTTCCCTCCATGTCCAGCTGTAATGTTGTCGTGTACTTCCTTAAGCACTGTTTTAATTAAACATTCCGGAATTACAGGTATCAATTGTTCTTCATTATTTATTATAATTATTCTCATTAGTATTTGTTTTTCGGAATCAAAAACGAAGTTTCGTAGTTTCGGATCTAGACGTTGTAATCGATGTAGGCCTATTAATTGATTTAACTTGTTTATTATTTCTAAACAAAATTTATCTTGGAATTGCAATTCAGGTAAATTTTCTATTAAGTAATTGTTTGAAATTATATTGACATTTCTGCTGGTTAATTTGATATTTTCCTCGTTTTTTCTTCCATATGCCATTTGTGACATTGCATCCACATGAGCAATTGATGTACCCGGCCTGCGTTGAATTTTGAAATCAAATTCTTGCAGTTGCATGATCCAATGTGCGATTTTCCTCTGCGCATCTTTATTCACAATCAGTTGTTTTAATGCCGAATGATCAGTGACTAGTAGAAACGGTTTACCCATTAAGTACGGCCGTAGTTTCTTTGTTGCCCACACTACTGCTAGGCATTCACGGTCAGTCATACTATATTTTCGTTCAGTGGATGTCAAAGCATGGCTAGCGTAAGTCAGAACTGTTTGTGATTTGGGGTCACTGCCTTGTGCTAGTATAGCACCCAATCCATTGTTAGACGCATCCGCAAATAATACTAATGGGTCGTTGTCGTTTGGGACCCCTAAAATTGGTGCAGGGATAAATCGATGTTTTAATTCTTTGAATGTTTTAATTTCATCTTCTGTTAGTGTAATTCCACCATCGTTTCTGATAGGTTTTAGTAAGGGGAAAACTACTTTTGAAAAGTTTCTGATGTACCTTCTGTAATCTGACGCAAAACCCAGAAATTGTCGCATTTCTTTGTAAATAAAATACTTAATTTAAGTTATTTTAAGTCATATAAGTTGTTAAGAAGTTGCGCATGCACACAACTTCATTTATTTAGACGAGAGTTCGTCCACTCGTGTTGTTCGTGTTCATTCTTGTTTGTTGTAGTTGGCTGACGGATCTTCATATCAAACAGTGCGGTCAGTGTTTTGAAATTGAGGTAATTTATTTAAAATTTGCTACAACCTTTTAATCGTGAGTAGAATAGGTTACAGTAATTGTTGTTATTTAAATTTTTTTTGGCCCATTCACATTATGCATGCAATCGGTTGCAGTTATTCTCGGTTGATTTCATTTTAATATAGTGTGTGCGTGTGTGTGCGGATTTATTTAACAATTACCTGAATTTATAAACTGATAATTTTAGTAAGTATTGTAATTTTGAGTAAATGTGATCGTTTTTATTTACATTTTCATTGACAATATTTTTTTTTAAATAGGAGAACTCGCTATATTTTAATAGTGCGAATGCGATAGAGACAATTTTATTCTTATTAAATTGTATGCAAATTGTTTTTGTATGTTTCGTGGAGTTTAAATTTCCGAAAATCTCTGTAGTAATAAGTATTTTAAGATTAATTTATGTTACAGAATAAAAATGTTTAATTAAAGCATCTTTTAATAGGAACAGTGGCTGATTATCTTTTGTGTAATCGATTGCGTAAATTCGCTTATAAAAGTAGTGTGCAATCGCAATTTATAAATTATTTTGGTTAAAGAATTGCAAAAAACATTTAAGTATAAAAATATAGGTTAATGGTTATCGAAAATTTACAAAATTGGCTGTGCAATGACACGATAGGATTTATTTTTGTTGTTCATGCAATTAATAAATCTATAAAATTGTGTGCAAATTCATTTGTAGAATTAAACAAGTGTGTCAAATTATTAATGTGTGGAATCAAAGTAATGCAAAAAGCATATAATTCAGTAATAAATATAATAAAATGATATTTGCCGCAATAACAACATTCTACCTGTAGTTGTTTTAGTAGTGCATGCCAGTCCTTTTCTTCGGTAATAAATGTTTTTATTAAATGATTTATTAGGTTTTTTGAATTAAACAACAAAGTCCAGCATTTTTGTAAGTACATTATATTAACATAGCAATAGTTGTCATTTACATTAACAATGTTTATATTGTTTGTTTTAATAGCAACATTTTATCGCTTTGTTTGCGTGTGTAGTGCGTCGGAATCATCCATCAAGTTCAATTTTAAATATATAGTAATGGAAAACATCTTTGAAAGATTAAGTTTATAACTTAATTTTAATTTAAAATAATCTGAACTGTTCATAATTAATTTTTCTTTTAAGTTGGAAGAAATGCCTTCTCGCTGCAGTCTTGAAAATGGGACCACAAGTATTATTATCAATTGCGTTCTATTGATGATATTTACTCAGCTAACTATGCAAGATTTACTTCAAACTAGAAAAGGTAATTACATAAATTTTGCAATTTAGAGTAAGTTTTACATTTCAATCTGTTAATTTACATTTAGTGTGCAAATGTTGAGAGTATATAGTTGCAAAGTTATTTGCAACTATAAAAACATTCCCATGTTGGGACACTCAAGTACAATCCTATACACGTAGTAAGTTTTTTTATTATTTATTTAAAGTATTTTAATTCAATGAAAATGAACAGAGATTAATTTATACCTTTATCATTATAGAGGTGACATTTAAAGTGTTTCCAATCGCCATAGAGTTTTGTGGGAATACATTGACCAAAATTAACTTCTTTCGGCATGGGTACATGATTGACGATAATTCCATTAAAATAATAAGTATGAAATTAATTTGTTATAGTTTAAATGTTTTTGATTTTACTAACTATGTGAATTAGATCATTCATGTCCAAATCTGAAAACGTTAAACTTGTCACACAGCAGCATTGACAATGACAATCTCAAACTGTTGGCTTTTAAAAGCAATAAAATTAAAAATGTAACTTTTTCTGAGATGGGCATGTGTAAATGACAAAGGGTAAAGAAAATGTATTTAACAAATGTTTTTTAACAATAACATATTTATTATATTTATTTTAGATTATGGTGGTTCTTTAATTATTTGAAAAACATAACTTCATTTAATTTAAGTTGCAGTTTACGCGTAATTGGATGGGTATTGAGTTTTTTAATTTTTATTGTTACCGTTTTAAAACAAATTGTTTTCTTTTATAGTGTTTTAGTGCAATTTAGAGTAATCTTACTAGTTTGATTTTGAATAAAAATAACCAGGTATTTTTGATGATACCTTAACAAAATGTTACAGTTTTTATATTCTCAAAATAATTTTTTTACATTTCAGTTTGGTGAAAGTGTGTGGTCATTGATTCTATTGAAATGCGCAACATTATCTCAATTGCAATTAATCAACTTGGTGACACTAAATAATGATCATTTAATTGGAATCTGTCAGGTAATTATATCTTTGTTAAAACCTAAAACAAAACTTGGTTTTAAGCATAATTTTTAAAATTTGTTTCTAATTATATTGCAGATTTGTGTTAGCTTAAAGAAGTTCTTTACTTGTAACAATTGGATTAAAAAGTGTTAAAATAATTTTATGCTAATACATTTTATATTTTTAGGAAGAATTGGTTATTGAAAATGAAACAAATTTAGATGACCACACTGTCACACTAATTGCGCAAAATTGTCCAAATTTTAAGTACAGTAATTATTAAGTTCTGTAAATTTAAAAAAAATATGTAATGTAATTTAACTTTTTAGAATTGTTAACTTTGTAAATAAATTTAAATTAATAAGTTTAATTTAATTAATATAATCAATTTTTAAATGGAATGTTTTATTTAGATAAATGGCTTGATATAACAACCTGTACTCAAATTACAAGCAATGTATTTGACGCCTTCTTAAATGCATCTCAAACCAGAAATAATAACTGCTGTTTAACAGTTTGTACTGGAAGTAAGTCTATAGATTTCTAATTGAATTAAAAATAAAATTATTATAAATTTATTTTGTCACTTAGGAACATGTTTTTCTCAAGAAAATAGGAATCCTGTCTGTCATCCACTCTTCACTCAGGATTTTCTTACATTTGATTTTTCTGAAAATGTTATTAGAATATTTTTAAGGTAAAATAAAAAATTTAAATTGTTGTTGTATTTAAGAAATTATGCATAATTACATACCTTTTTTTAGAATACAAGAATGAAGGACATCTGCAGATGACAAGTTAACATGATAGACAGATTTATTGAGGGTGATAAGAGTGCAGGATTATCGCGATTTGTGCATACTGTATTTATGTGTTCCACATTCATTAATTTTGTAAGAATTTATGTTATGTGCATTTCGTGTATGATGCTAATTGTTTGATTTTTTACTATTTACAAACATTATAATGCTTCATTTCTGTGTTGGGAAGAAAAACATAGATATGGAGATCCAGCTCATTTTCATGAACCTGAGTACTGTCTGCTTCGACCTGGTTTAATACAGGCTTATTTTTCTACTTATTTGGTTTTTAATGTTTTTACAGTTCCTATTATTGATCATTCAGATACTATTCCTTTACGAATTTTTTGGCTAGATTATATATTATAAGGATTTCAAATAGTAGGCAATATAGTTTAAAGTTTTTTAATAGCTCATTTTTTGATTTTGAAGTTCATTTCGATGTGTTCTGTTAAAATTATTGGATTTTTTAATGCCGTATTGTGTAAATTATGTAAATTCTCTTTAAGAGAATTTTTTTTAAAAAATTTTTCTTGTTGTGATGAATTTTCCAGTGGAAAATTTATTTTTTCCATTCGGTTTTCTAATTAAAACATTTTTATTGAGAGAAATGACTTAATTTATTTTGGTCAATATTTGCGGTGTGAAAAACAGAAATTTTCCATAGTTGATGCTCATTTGCATTGTAATGGTGCGAAAATGTTAAAAATAACGCACCAAATATTTTTTAAGGTGTCGTAATGTTACGATACCAGTTGTTATGGTGCTGAAAACGTCACCATTCGTTTATGAGTGCAAATAATTAATATAGCACTATTTAAAAATTGGGGTGAATTTCGTAATAGCAAAATAAAATTCTTTTTAGTTTACTTTAACAAATATGTGTCTCAAAAATAAATGTAAATTTAAAAATGATCGCAAAAATATAATCACCTTTAACAAATCAAATATTTAATCTTTATAAAATGGCTTAAGTAATTTATAACAATTGCTATTAAACGTCGCATTACAATGAAATACAATCGTGCAATGATTAGGAAATTCATTTCGGGTCGTTAATGATTTTTTTATAAGTTTATGATATTTTTTACAATGATTTACAATTATTATCATAAAATGAATTGACTTTTGCATTGTGTTATTTTTTTAATATACAGTATTTAGTATTTACTAAATAAATATGATTATCATGGTCGTGTTTTTATATAGTCAAACAAAATTTTATAATAACAAAATACGGATGGCAATATTAATATTTCTCTTAAAATGAATTTTTTCTAATTTTAAATTATAATTTAAATGGTCTTACAAAATGAGTTGAACGGTCTCCATTCTCTTTTCGAAAAAGGTACAATAGCGGTGAGAAAGTTTTTTGAAAGAGTTTGTAAACACTTGTAGGTCTCACGCCTGCACTTCACGTTAATTTAGGGGGATTTAAATTGGTACTGCTTAACTAATTAACCCACTGTTTAATTTTCATCATGTGCGCGAGACATATTTCTTTTATTGGGACCCGCGCTTACGAGGCAGGTTGTTGACCGCTTCCCTTCGTCATTTTAACGAGAGCGCTTCTTCATTTTCTCGAGGGAGAGGATTTGGTTAAGGGTTAGGCCTTTTCAATTGGGCATCTTAATGAATTTTTAATTTACTAAACATTTTTATTCTAAAATCGATTTATTTTAATGAATTATATTTGCGATGCTTAATTAATAAAATTTTTTAATATTAAACATTATTTTATTTTAAAAAATGAATTATTTTACTAAATTTATTTTTTCATACTATTTAATGAATTTTCGAATGATAATTTAATTCTATTTTAAAAATGAGATATTTTTTATTATACTTACTCTCCCATATTTATTAAATGTTTTCTATATTTTTCTATGCTTTTTTAATTTAATTTAGACATGGGAGTGATGAGAGGAGTGGTTTGGGTACGAGAAAGAGTGATTGGAGAAGCGGCGTTAGGTGCGAGGTAAACGGGAAAAGTATTTTAACGCGGCGAAACTTTTACATTTTCGCAATCGCAGAACCGGACTTTCGGTCGCACAGGCCTTCGAAACGTGGGAGGATGAACTTCCTAAGGTGGCCTGGATCAAACGAAAACTTTTTGGATGTGACGAACGTTATCAGCACAGGCGTGCAAAGGGTTTTATACAAAAGCTAATTAAATTTGATTGGCCAAACATTTGGTCACGTGGGTCGTTTTGACCATTTGTGGCTTCTGTTTTGAAAAGCAAGGGCAAAATTTGGGATTATTTTATGGGTCCAGCGGGCCATCTGGAAACGTGGGTTCGATTTTTATTACCGTTTCCCATGTAACTTTTGATTTTAATAGCGCCCGCTTTAGAATAGGATTTCGTAGGGGACGATTTTCTAATTACTTTGGCCATTCAATTTTATGTTGTCCGACTCAGATTTCTAATTTTTTGTTGTAGTTTTGGACTTTTAAGTTGGGGCCTTAGAGGAGGTGATCTCCTTTGGGGGGCATTTAATAGCTTTGTTTTTCGTTTTCAAGTTTTAAGTCGGGGCCTTCAAGGAGGCGATTTCCGTTGGGGTTGTTTTTAATGGGTTTGTTTACATTTTTCCGCGCACGTACGTTTTACAGGATGTTGCGAAATTTCTTTCTCTATTACAGGGTGTTCCGAAATATTTATTTAACTTTAAAAAGTTTTTTAACTTGGTGGGGTTGTTTGGGTGTTATTTTTGTTTTGGTGCCATAACAGCATTTTCGGCAATCATGGGAAGGTTAGGTTTAACTGTTTTCCAAGAATAGGTCTTAACCTTTAGAACGCTCCCGGCTATTTTTAGCGTTGTAACTTTTCTGATTGTTTTGTGAATGAAAATATTGAAAAGTTCGGATCCCATCCCCTTACTTAGGCCTATCAATTTAGGGTATAAAAGTTTTGCTCAGTAACTTGGTGCCGACATTCGAAGACAGTCATTCCTGAGCTACTAGTTATTTGTTTAGAAGTTTCTTTCTAACTTTCCGGAGTCATATTTCTTTATTATCTTTAACAAAAAAAAAATCTTTTTATTTTAATTTGAAATGGCTGCTTGTCATCCAATGAAGTTTAAAGACTCGGAGTTTCTGGTAGAAAATCCATAGGTTCATCTGTAGTAAGATTATTTAATTTAAGTTCAATTAATTAGGTGATTTATTTAATTGATTTCCACGTTTATTATAAGTTGATTCGTCAATGATGCTCACTCTGTTGCAAGTTGGGATGCATTTTATGCTTCTGTGTTAGGTGAATGCTTTAGGTAAAAATATTCTGATTGCAATTTTTTTATGTTTAATAATTAATGGGCTTTAATTAGCTGGATGCCCATTTGGTCTTAATTTGTGTTGTGTCATAGTTACTCAGATGTAATTACGATACAGATGATGTGGGGTTTCATGAAAATCACATTTTTTTTGCATGGAGCCGTATGATGGAAGGATGTGTTATTGGTTGGATATGCGGATATACTCTATGAAAACTTAAACATTGTTTTAAGATTTTTGGCTGAAGCTTACAATCAGCCTGGATTGGGCTTCAATGGGTTGATGGAGCCAGTTTTCATTGCCAAAGACCCGTGGCCACTCAGAATATACTGGCTTGAGTATAATGGGCAAATGCAGGGTAGGATGCTCTACAGGCTACGGTTCTATGATGAAACCATGGTTTCCTTTGAAATGAATGAGGAAAGAAACATCATTGCGCACCAAATTTCTTGGGGCGATTTTGATGCTGTCTTTTTTTCCAGTTTCCTGTCCTTAAGCATGTGAGCATTCATGTTTCCTCTGTGGTGCGCTGCTAAGCAGCATATCCAAAATGTTCCAATTTGAAGGTATATTTTTTATTTGGCAATTTCCTAATTTGCTATTAATTTCATTTTTTGTGTTGCTTCATTTTTTTTGTAGGTTGGGATGATATGATATTTTTACTATTATTGTTCCTAAAAGTCTTTCTGCCAAAAATTTTAATCTAAATAATATGGTTGTTACTTCCTTTTCATATTTTTATTGAAGAAAGTTTTTATATTATAATAATTATATTTCCATCCAAAAGATTGTGATATTAGGCGTTCCATTTTTTAATATTGGATTTTAAAAATATTTTAATATTGCAAAAGTATAAAAAGTTTTTATTGTCATCTGCAGTTAATTTTTATGATTGTTGATGTCTTAAAAAGTATTATATTCGTTCAAATATTTTCAATATTTATTGGTTTGTTGTTCATTGCATAATATTACATATTGTCATTTTTGTTCATAAGATTTATATGGTCACTGCATATTATAAAATTTTTATATGATCCAAAAAATATTTTTATTGTTGTTTTTTTGTAGAAAATGTTTCTAAGCAAGTTCAAAAAAAAAAAAATTTATGGTCATTCCACGTTGGATTGATCTTTAATTGTTGTTTTCGCATTTTCTTTCATTTTTATTCACCTTTTGTTAGAATTTTAGTTATTTTGACGGAGGTACTTGATTTGTGCGTAAAATTTGAATTTTACTTTTTATTAAAATTTTCGTTTCAAATTTATTTGTTCTGGTTTTTTACTTCCGTTTTTATTTCGTCAAGATTGTTTTCTAACTTAAAGAGGATAACGACCCTACTCTAACTTAATAAATGTATTTATTTGTTTTTAAATTTAGACTTCTTTTTGAAGTTGTTTTGAACAATTTTCTGGTGAAAATTGCAGTTTAAAAACCTATAAAAGTGTTGCGGACAAGTCTCAACCTCCTATGAGTCACACAAGTTCAAGTGCCTTAAAGGAAATTTCCAGAAAAAATTTTGTTTACTAACCTCTCTCTTACTTTATTCCACTTTTCTATCTTTAAAATAAATTTTAATTTACCTTTAGATAATTTTATTTTACTTTAATGCCCTAAGTTAGCATTAAAATGGCCTGGGGCCTTTTTGCAAATTCGTAGCAAACGTGCGCATTAAAAACGCGCACTTAAACCTTATTTCGGCTGATTTTTAGAAATAAAAATCAGGTTTGAGAAGAGGTTAATTATTGCATAACAGTTGGTGAATGTTATGTAATTGTTTGTGCAATGCTGGCACTTTGCATTCTCTCACTTTGCATTTTAACTCGATGGATGTTTACTTGAAACTACTTAAAAGTGAAAAACTTATTTCGTAGTAAAAGTTTTTCATTCATCAATACCCTGGCTGAAGGCACTCATAGTACCTGAATGCAAGGGGTTGTAAAGAGAGAGTAGTGAAG
>JAQGAZ010003042.1:0-13664 GCA_034692225.1 Polydesmus complanatus
TAATCTTAAAACGGCGCCCCCTGAATCCGGCGCCCTTGTGCGATGCACAACCTCAACACCCGCTCGGAGCGGCCCTGGTTATAATATTAATCATAATTGTATACAGTACAGGCAGTTTTTCGCGTTTAAGGTGTTCTTCGCGCGTTGGTTAATTTTAAGGTTGCCTAAAATGTCTTGTTGAGGGAATACACTCAGTGGCTAGCTCGGCGTTTTTTTTTTTTTTTATAGTACATGTACCGGTACAGTATAACTAACTATTTTCAACTTATGAGTAGTACGTAAAAATAATTAGTGGGGGGCCTCAGAATTGAATTGTGCGTCGGGCCTCTCAAGTACTTAATCCATCACTGCTTGTAGCTCATTATGAAACGAGGTCCAGGCGATGAATTATTTGAAGTGCTTAAAGTGGTTGGCATTAGCGTCTAAGCATTTATTCGCGGCTCTATTGGAGAGTGGGAGTAAGGCAGCGCTTGGGATAACTATAGTGCGATTGGGCGTCGAAATTGAAAAGTTAAAAAGATTTTAAAGATTGTCTACAGAAACGAAGTTAATTTAACCCTGTTCTTAAAACAAAAATGATTGTAAAAAAGCTGCTCAACGTTTCCTATAAATATGGCTAAGCATAACATTTGCTTGATCGTCATCAATGGCATGTTGGTGCTATGCAATTAATGTTATCTTTTAAGATAACATCATACTACATTTTGCTATTTAAATCCTCTCATAGTGTTACCCTCAGGGTATTTCTCTAGAAAGTTCAAGCGTAAAGAGTTATTTGTTATTTTTGGTTTTTTCGTTTGTTTACCTGCTCATTATCTGTAATTTTATTAAATTAACACAATATTATTAAAGCACAATTATTTAATTTTTATGGTTGTGGATAGTTTATTGTAAACATTACAGTAATATACATGTACAGTAGTTGAAAATCAAGAGCTAAGCATGTTATTAGAACAAACTTTTTTGCTTGTTTAATTAAAATTAAGATAACCCCCTTGAAGCTAATGCGTTCATAAATATTTCTCAGATTTTTTTTTTCTTTATCTGATGGATGCATCTATATTATTTTATGCACATGTAGATTCAAGTTAGGTCTTAGACAGTGATAATATAAATTCAAACTTGATGCTCTTTAGTACATTGAATCGTTATAATTATACGTCGGGTTCAGTTAAAGAGAGCATAAAATATAGCTGATTACATTCAATATGAACGGTTAAGCTTTAAAATATTGTAAATAAAAAAGTGCTTCGTCGCACGTAACTGTTAAATATTACGCCAATTGTTTATTATGCGGTACTGTATTTTTAAACGTGTTTGAATTGGCAAAAAAAAAAAAAAAAAAAATCGATAAAATAAGGTTATAGCGTCATGTTTAAAATGTGGGAGTAAAGCTGTTTCAATCAAAATAAGAATAAGTAAATGGTCGTAACCTTTTACTTTTATTTTGTTTTTGCCCTTCAACGCGTTTCACGATAGCATCGTAAAATTTTTTTTTTGTTGTATTAGTAGCCTTTCTATTATTGATCTCTCAAAAGTTTCAAGCGCTGGCGAAGAAAACGACATGCTCAGAAAAAGACGAAAGAGAAATATTTCTAGATTCTTAAGCAACTTTTTTTTTGTTGCCAGATTCTCAAAACGAACGCTTTTGTAACAATTTCCAGTTTAATCGATTTTTATTTATATTTACAATTGCAATAATTATTCTAAAACATAAAAATACGATTTAGCGATGTAAAATGTAACATAAACATGAGAAAAATACTCTTTACAATTTTTGCAGGGCTTTCATTAATTTTAAGTCTAAAGAACTATCACGAGATTAAGAAGATTATTATAAAAGAAACTTTTAACTAAGAACTATGGCTATAGACTAGTTATTTTTTAAAAAAAAATGATACGGGAAAGTTTTATAATTTCTATTTTGTCGTGTGAATTAGATGAGATATTTAAAATGAATAACCTAAGTTACGGTACATTGCATATTTAAAAAGGGACAAAAAAACATGAGGCTTCGATTCTCGAACGTTTATTGATCGTCCGCTTTTTTTTATTATTATTATTATAACGTCTCACTTCGTTCGGGTAAAAAATCAAATTAGTAAGTAACGTAGTGTCTCAATGTTGATGCTGATTTAACGATGATCGAAATTCACTGCGCGCACTACATGCTAATGATCGATTCAAATAACATTAAGAGTTTTGAAATAAATAGAACGACGAGACTTCGAAGTCACGATGAAAACGATAAAGGGCAAACTTTGAGCTAAAAAAAAAATTAAATTACCGAGAAGCAGCGTGCTGATAAAAAAAAAAATCTGTTCTATACACAATAATAATTAACGAATTTAAAAATAACTTATAGTATTTGAATCATGCTCCGATTAAATGCACGAAGCGATGACTTGAGCCTGGCTTAATTGCGTTTTTGTTAGCACGCTTTTCTAAACGTTGCAACATTAATTTTGTTTTGGAAAAAGCTTCGCAATCTTTCTTTTGAATTGATTTTTATCTTAAACTACGAGTATATTATTAAAGCGATTTTTTAAAATTGTCTAAATTATGGGTTTTTTTTATTGTCTTGTTTTAAAGGTATCAAAAATTCAATTGAAAATTAATTAAGATATTTAATTTTTAAATAATTATGTAGAATCACCTCTACGCTAATAACTATGCGCATCTAATCTTTGCGTATCATCTCCAATCTTAAGAAAAATATATTCTTAATAATAAATTAAAAAAATAGAATTGATCATAGCATTACTGTCCTATAAGGAGATGCATAAAGGAAGTTTTAGCTGCTTTAAACAATGAGAATTCTTTTAAAACATCCAGGGCAGTGACGGATTAACAATAGTAGTCAATGTAGGAAAGGGCCCCGCGCTTAAATCAGAAAATGTTTAGCTTGTAAAATTTGGTTTTAATTCACATTTTATGGGCTTCTTGGAGCACAAAATGGCGAAATCGTGTCAATTTTCTCAAAAAAATTCTTAAATTAATCACAATTTGCTCTTTTTGCGGGCGGCCAAAAAATAGCTTGGTTTCAGGGTGAAAAATGTAGATATCTGCTCATGCTTCGCCCCTTATCATACAAAACCTAGAGCCTCTTGTTAACATCTGCAACGGGCTCCGCGCTGGCTTAATCTGTCGCTGAAAACATCACTCGACAAATAATAACTGAAGAGGAGAAATGCAGTACATGTATATCGAAAAGAGGAGGTGTGCAAACTCTTTATTTACGATGTTTATTTGTTGTTTAAGGTTTATACGAGTAGGCTACACTCAGATTTCGCTTTGCATCATTATACTGTATGCTTTCCAGAAAAATGTGATGCAAAGTGAAGAGTAGTTTACCATAAGAAGGCATGTAAATCTCGAAGGTGTGTTCTGAACTACCATTTTCGACAAGTAGATTTCTTATTTTTTCTCATAAATTTTGTTTAAAAAATGGTACAGATTTGTACAATTAACAATTAATATTAATAATAAAGTCAATAAATGTCTTTGTAAGGCAATAACAAATTATTTCTTAACAAAAGAAAACAACTACCTAAAGTTAGCTTCGAAAATGTGATGAAAATGAGTGGAATCTAGTTTTAGAAATGCTACAAATACAAAAATACGATGATGCAATGCGAGGTTTGGGTGCATCATATTATATTATACTAGTACATAATTCTAATTTCTAAATACACGGGGGGAAAAATTTCCAATTTTTTTTCTGTATTATTTATTAAATTACTAATGAAATTATTATAAATAGTGCGGTAAACAGAAAGTGTGTAAATACGTTTTATACAGTAATTGAAACTAATATATATCTATTTAAAAAAAATTATTTATAATTACAGTATATTCAATAAATAAAAAATATTTGCGGAAAGCAAATGTTTTGAACGAGCAACAATTTCCTAGTAAAATAGTACGGTAATTTTATTGAGAGCCTGAAGACTGATTTTATATTTATGAGGAAATTATTAAAAAAGTGTACGATATGTGAATTTTATTGTATAAAATTTACAATGTGCAACAAGAGTTTCGGTTATCCAACATTTTTAGCAAATCGGTGGCAAAGCTTTGGTTACAGTGTACTGCATTGCTATGTACATGTACTACTCTAAGTTATAGTTTTTACTTTATAATTTTAATAGCGACATAATTATTAATGAGCGTAAATATTCGAATATTACACACTTAAAACGTTCACTGCTCAAAAAGTTTTCATACTTTTAATTGCTTTATTTTTCGGTAAATTTATAGGGGTTTGGTTCCTTAATTGTTAACTCTGTTGTATCACAGAGATTTCATAGGAAACGCATTTACTGTTAAAATTGCTTACCAGTATGCGTTTGATGTTATCAAAATCGTGTGGGTTGAGTGAACCCGCTACTAGCTGTTATACTATCTCGTTGAAATGTAAAATGATTAAATTGATGGATATGCTGGAAACCAAGTGTTTGAATTACGTTTATATGACAAAATGTAGTTTGAAATTGCATTTATCTCGATGAATTCGCGATAAATTGCATTATTTTTATGTAGAAATAAATGAAATCGTAAAAGGGTTGGAGGAATTATGGTGAAAAAAAAAAAAAAAGACAATGTTTACGGGAGCGAATATAAACGATGTGAAATTCAAGTCCCGAAGATCGTGGCTTTAAAATAGGAAGTTGTAAAAATATAAAATCAGGCGCAGTTGCTTCTCCTCATTTATCTAGCTGTGATAAACAAGAATACTTGTGGAGATAAGTTATCAAAACAAAGCTTGGAACTGTAGCGTGGATTTCCGCCGCATTTCATTGGTGCGAGCGCATCTTTTATCTCTTTTTCTCAAAGCATTTATGCGCCACATACTTGTGTCTATTGTTTAAAATGCTATTTATTTTGTCGTCAAAACCAAGATGAAATTGTTATAGTTTTTACATAAAGTTTGACTTTTCTTTTCTGGTTACTGACTTTTTTTAAGGAGATTTTTATGGCATCTCCATTGATCATAATTTTTTTCCCCTTGCATCTTTTATTTATCTTTTCTGCCGTCAAATTCGAGTGCGTAATTACACCTCGAAGACAAATTGTACCCCTAAAAGTTTTACAACCTAAAAAATTTGGATTGTTCTGTATTGAGAATAGAAATGCGAAGTTTGGGAACAATAGGCTAATATAGTGGAACCATCAATAGCGAACAGCTCTATCATCTTCGATGTGAACACCGTATAACATTGCGTGTCTTGTCTAATCTTACTCTTGTATCGGGTGTCCGAGATGTTATTTTCCCCACTTCCGCTTGCTATTAGAATAAAACTAGCAAAAATAATAATTTAAAAATGGTGCCAGTTTACCGAGAAACTCTTTAAAAAAAATTATTTTTTTGTTAATTCAATAAATACCGGTATAACAAAGTATTTATGTTACGGTATTGTACGAGTATTAGTTAAAACACGGTAGTCGACAAATCGACTTAAAAGTTTGAGCTTGCGATTAGTAGTTTAGAACTGAAACAAGTTAAATCCAGCATCTTGTTTTTCATTATTTACGAGGCCGGTATATTAATAGAAAGCAGCTTGACGATATTAATGAAATAAAAGGTTAAAGACCAGCCAAGAAAGAGATTTAAGCGCGTCCAGAGATGGAACAGTGTGCAATGAATGTCATGCTGATGATGATGATGACGGTGGGGGTGAGGATGGGGGGTTGGAGTATGGAAGGAAGGCTTAAATCTCATTTATTTTGTTGACTTTCTTTTATCATTTTTATCACGTACGCTTACTAATGCACTTCTAGATTTAATCAGATAAATAATTGCTGTCTGTTTAATAATCAGCATTTAATATGATTTTATCGGAGAAAAATATATAAATTTTCATAATAATAATTATGACACTACATTTATTTGTTCCGAGTTTTTTTTTTATTAAGTCAATGGGTTTGATTTTTTTTTTTTTAAATAATTTACCGGATATTTTATTCTTTATCTAGTGATTTGTTTGGAATGTTTTTTATTTAAGTCTCGCGAGCGAATGTCGAAATAATAAAATTAATATTGTACTTTGCTAATTAAAAAAATACCGATAGTGTTGTTTTTTTTCTTTATGTTTTTTTTAATATTATATATATTTTTTGACTTTGTTTACGGCATGGTTTTGATGTTGAACATTTTTTTTTCTCCTCGCAGATATGATGGTGGAATTTATTATGAGTCATTTAATGAAAAACCTCCCGGTGGATCTCTACGGGTAAGTCATATCACGTTATTTACCTTTTTTTTTTAGATCTAGATATT
Organism: Polydesmus complanatus; assembly: GCA_034692225.1. Taxonomy (NCBI): domain Eukaryota; kingdom Metazoa; phylum Arthropoda; class Diplopoda; order Polydesmida; family Polydesmidae; genus Polydesmus; species Polydesmus complanatus. Next base: position 6,281 of record JAQGAZ010003042.1, read on the forward strand.
GTTAGAATATTTTGTCATGTCTCTCTCTCGAAAAAAAAACTTGAGTTCGCCGAACATCTTCATAATGTCAAAGCGCATTAATTTTGTTTGATGCATTATATTATTCGGTCTGGGCTTGTATTTTATGCGCGATGACGTGACACGCAAACAGATTCAATGGGAAACCTGTTCAGAATTTATTTTTTTTTATAGAGCCCTCATGTGTCACGTTTAACGCGATATGCGAAGAAAATTAAAATTCGCGGCGATGCTATTCAAGTCTATTAATTCAATCTTTAGCAATAAATAAATAAAAGTTTGCTTCCTATTTGGAAGCCATTATAAATCCACGACATATTGTGGTAAAACCACATTGCCATATTAATGACACTCGACTCCTCCATTGCATTACGTCTAAGCGTTTAATATTATGCTAGATGGAGATGGCGGCATACGAAATCCGTTAGATCGTTTATTTCTAGGAAGTGATTTTTATCGGTTGGGATGTTAATTAGAAGTTGAGACGTGTGCACGTCGTCTGCAACTTCGTACGGGATTTAGGGGAGGGAAATAAACATGAGGTTAATAGCACTAGACGTTTCCTCAAGAGACCACTCTTGGGGCCGGTTATCACCGTTTCCGTAAAACATAAATCGCACCTAATTTACACGCTTGTCTTTTTAAAACACACTTGTATACATTGTGTATTGTATTCTCTTACTCCGTATTATATAATTATTTTTGATTAATTAAATTAATTAAGAAAAAAAATTAACAACAGTTTTTAAAAACTTAATTAAGTATACGGTAATACTTGAGGATGGTAGATTAAAGGATTTAGAAACAGCACATTTACATAAATACAAGTTTGTGAAAAATGATTATGGTCATACTTTATGACGTTTTAAGATTATTAACTTAATTTTGTGTAATTACTTAATTGATAAATTAGTAACGCGAACGCGGTACTCGCAAGAGTAAATATGCAAACACATTAAAGTAATTAATTTTTTTTAAGAGAGTGCATTAATTTGTGACTTTTATAATTAGGAAGAATTTATATTTGATTGTTGATAGAAAGTGGTAATATTTCATATTCAAGATAAAAATGTAGGTTATCTATTATTGATTATTGATTATTTTTAGTTGAGAGTATTAAATTTAGAAAGAAAAGGAGCCTCCATTTTCTTTAATTTGTAGTGACATTTATTAATGCTTGCTGTTTTTGTTGTTATTTTTTTTACATTACTCATTTTGATTATACTGTAGTTTTGCCATCTCAGTTAAAACTCTTTAACTTTAATTTAATTACAAGATTAAAATTGGCTGTGCGCTAAAAACTCTGTAATTTTAGCTTAGCTTTCCCAACTGTAAATCCACTTTGAGCAAGTATTTTATAAAGGTTTGAAACCTACCAATTTACGAGAATTTACTTTCGAGAGAAGTTTTAGTTAAGGCTAGAGAAGAAGGAGTTGATGGGAGTCAAGCTCTGAAATTTCAACGCTCAAAACCAGACGACATTTTCTGAACAAAATAATACAACCCGTTGCTACAATGTGCACGTTTTATATTAATGGAAGAAGATGAGAAAAGAGTGTGTTAGGAACATCTGGCTACGTCAGCTGTGTCTATTATAGTAAAAGAAATTTAAAGCTTTATTTCCTTCCATGAATTATAAAATGCGTTACATTGTTCGGTACACTGCACTCTTCAATTCTTATTAAAGTAAAGTGTTTAACTCTAACCGTAACGTTTTGATGAGACGCTTAATAACTGAACACAAGGGAATTTATCTAAAGTAAATATGGATTTTTGCTATCTATTTTTACTGCAGCATAAACAAGTTGTAAGAAATGTTGGCCAATTTATTTTTTATAAAAGTTTAGCTAACGTTATTTACAATATAACGTGTATTTTTTTTTTATTTGTGAAATCATTTCTTTTTAATTTAAAATTAAATTATTTATGGACGGTTAAAGATGATAACATACAGTATTTTGTTGTTTAAAGTACATGGCCTACAGTATCAATAATTAAAGATAGCGCATAAACAATTATTTGATAGAAAAAATGCATCGAACTTCAAGTAAACTCCTTAGGATTTCTTTTTAAATACAGTATTGCTATCGTACAGTTTCGGTGATTTCTTAGTTTTATCATTATAATAATATTGTTGTAGTTAATTTACAAAAGATTTTTAATCTGGGCTTTTATTTATTTTAAATTTGCTAATTAGTAAAAGCAGCGTAATTAATTAGTCTTTACTTTGAAAACTAATTTGGCCATTTTATCCATTATGCCTGTTGATATTATTATGGAAAAAATAATTATTGTCAACTTTTAGAGCGATGTACTTGCATTATACGATATCTTTTGGCAGGTAGTGAATTTTATCGAATTCTTTGGAAAATTACATGTTTATTTCTTACGGAAGTAAACATGGAATATTAAAAATTGAAAATACAGATTACAGTACGTAGATTTAAAAAATAACGGTACTGTTATTTTTTTTCTAAAAGATACACCATTTTTTTAAACCTTTCCCATCTTTATCCATAATTTCAAAAAAAAAAAAACATTACCGGTATTTAATTAAATCAGCACGAAACATTGGAATACTATGCTAACATAAGATTTTTTTAAATATTTTTATTATAGATTTGAGTTACATTTTGATTATATAATTTACTTAATTGAAATTGAAAGTTCTATTCTCATTTTCTTTTGATTAATGAGCGCTATTAGTTAATTTTAATTGCATCTTTATAAAGATGTAGCCTTAGGAGGCAGATTACAAAAAGAAGCCAAACGTAACTTGAGTTGTGTATTTTTAAAATAAATAATTGTATCTAACAAACTCATTATTTGAGCATTTTTGAAAAACATTATTTTGTTTTGCAAATTTAGATTGAATTAATATTTTGAAAATATCAAATTCGCATTACCATAGCAATAATAAAAATATTAATAATTACGTCGATAACATTGATAATGCAAAATAATAAGTGCGCAGAATAAAATTATTTGTTAAACGATAAAATTTCGCATAATAAGTAAAACATCGCTCATATTTTTAGAAAGATGGAAAAACGTTTTTAGCGAGTGAGCTATTTGACGTAATTTTTAAAATTTTGATTTCCAGTGGTAAATTGAAACCCCCAAGAAATGAAATACCACAAAGTCAAAAGTCACGACAAATTCAGGGACGACTTAGGGCACGCGCAGTCGAAATCAAATAATAGCGGTTGTGATTTTTGAAGAATGTTTATGACAGATTATTTATCTGCGTTTTCAAAAACATATTCACGTCGAGAGAACAAAGAGGTTAACATATAAAAGAGCATTCATTTGCTAGATTTATTGATCAAAACAGTTAAAATATAATTTGCAAAATAAATACATGTTTAAGGTTTTTGCCAAAAAAAGCAAAGGCGGAATTATGATGGTTTGACTTGGCGTGGCATAGAAATAAGGATGAAATATCAAAGGGATGATGTTTCAGTTCCGAACAAAGTTATAGTTTATTCAGCAGATTAAAGCATTTTTTTTTTATACATCAACTTTCACGCTGTTTCTGTAATTTTTATTTATAAAAACAAGTTCATAAAGAGGGCGAACTAAGTGTCTTATTTTCATAACATGAATTTTCATAGCCAACAGACGCCAGCAATTTATTTACTTATTCATATATTTATTTTATTTTATTTTTAACTTTTATGCTTTTTCCAGTGAGATTGACAGGGCAAACCCGGCGAGAATTTACGTTCGTTATTAAATAAATAACGAATTGCTTAGTGAAAGTTATTTATTTTTTTTTATTACATACACAGTATGCACCGTTAAATGTACAGTAAGCGTGTTTGGCGGATATTTCGAGAAAATGATAATGTTTACCGGGCGTCTGAAATTGTATGCTTTGTGCCTTATGCTACGCTATGTAGGTTTACAGTATAATATTATGTTAGTCGTAAACTTGTCTGGAATTAACATTCTCACCTATTTCATGCTGAAAGTTAGTCAATCAAATTTTATGAGCTGTAGATTTTACACCATATCATTGTGAAAATAGAATAATATTATTTCTGCTATTTATAATGGCTCTAGTGGGGAAAATGAGACCAAAATAACTCTTTCGACATTAAATTCTCCAGAAGAAACTTAACAGCATAAATTATTTTCTTTTCGAATTAATCAATTTAATTTTTCAAAAAAATTAGAGGAAGCATTTGTAACTAACAAATAAACAATACACTGTTTTAAACCAAATAGTTATTAACAAATATTCTTATTTTATTTTGAAGCTTAATTATTTATTTTCAAAATAAATTTTATTTGTTTTTGAGGTTTTGATTCCGGTTAATTTTTTTTTTGTTTTTTTTTTTGTTTTTGTTTTAAGTAATTATCGAGTTTTGCTTTATACAGTACATACAGTAACACGAATCTCGAATATCAATCATTAAAAAAGAACAAAATAATATCGTCAAAGAATGGTGGAAAAAGGACCATGTTAACAGCACAGGTTTTTCCCCTTCATTTTTATGATTTCTGGAAATTACTGGAAAACTCAATTCTTGAAGCCTAATCCTTATAATTATGTTTGCTATAACTCTTTAAAATCTGTACAATGAATTTGTAAATATTTATTTTTAATTTGTGGTTGCGATGTTTATAAATAATGGTTTTAATTGCAGATACTATTACAAATTTAATATAAATCACCTAATATTGACTTTTGCCTCTCAAGTTGATATACATGTACAGTAGCTTGCATCCGAGCGTTCTTTCCCATTAAACTCGACGTAAGTTATTTTAATTTTCTCTGGACTTTGGGTAGCGATGAAGGATTGTAAATCGTTAGATTTGATAAAGGAATTAGATTTTCGCCGTCTGAGGGGGAAAATAATATGACCGTGAGGGGAGGGGAAATCTAATTTGAGCAAACTTTTGTACAGTACCTATCTTCTAAGCACGCTTTTCAAAATTTATGACATTTCTATTTAGTTTTGCGTGACCGTGTTTCACTTGAAAAACGGAAGCGAAAATGTCGTCAACAGATAAGACTTTGAATTAAGGCGGTCGTTAAATACACGTAAAATGGGCATTTATCACCTACTGTACCAGGCTAAGGCTACCCTCCAAACTTTTTGCTCGTGAATATTTTCAAAATTAGTATGCATCACTTGGAACAAATATATTTACATATATTTTGACTGTAGTCTATAAGGGTACACTTGGTTATGTTAACTGCCATTACAGTATAAGTGTTTGTTGTGCATGTACTATTTTCAACGTGCGCGTCGTACAAATGTTTACGACTCAGTCAACTAAGTAGGTTTATTTTGCATTTAAAACTACATCTGCTGTCATCTAAATGCCTTCGTCTTGTTGACAGTTCTAACGGAAGGTCATCACGCCTTGCATAGCGTTATGGAGGTCAATGTTGTCTCTGGAGAAGCATTACTTCCGCCAGAAATTTAAATTATAAGGATTTTTTTAAAGCAGTTTTATTAGTTTACGGCTTATTTAGGTAGCGGCACGTGTTGAGAGTTGCAACTCTTATTTTAATTCCATCGTCTTTATTTGCCGTACGCAATCCAAGACACTTCACGTACTATTTAAATGATTTCCGTTTTGCTCTCCCCGAGGTTTAAACATCTTGTTATCGATTTCATTCAACTTGAGATTTAAAAGATTAGATTTCTTCGCATCTTAAATGGCTAGATATTTGGGGACCAGATAATAAGTTAATCTATAGATTTATTTTAAAGTAATGAAGTTATGCAATTTAATTAAATACCGGTATTTTCTTGAAAGTTTTAAGTGGAATTGTGATTATAAAATTAACGTAAAATCTGTCAAAGTAACGAACTTTATAAAATGAACATGATGTTAGTACAGTGTAATTATTATTTTTTCTTAAAGATGAGTTTCTGGGCACACAAAAGTGGCTATGTAACATGACATACATTTTCTTGCGATTTAAGGGCTTCTGCAAAATAATAATGATTTTGTGGGCTTTAATTATCTAAGTTTGAGGTTATTTTCTGAACGTGATATCTGTAATACTGTAATCGAGAATTTTTCCGAAATTTTGAACAAAATAAAAAATTGTATTTTTGTTTGCAATTTTTTTGCTAACAAAAATCGAAACAAGGTTTTGGTACCGGTAGTTTTTTTTTAATTGTTTATAAAGTTTTCTGTCTATTTGGGTCGATGTTTTAAAATTTTGATTAAGCGAGATTTTGAATCACATTGTCTGCGCCTACTTTGAATTTAGTTATCTCTGCATTTTACAATGGTTTATTAGGCATTTACGATTAGATGTTTATATTTTATTTTACCTGATTTATTTTATTCTCGTAAAGTTTGATAAACACATTATTTTAACTCGCTTTAAGACATTAGTTACTGGATATTTCATGTTCTTTATAAATTACACACAACTGGTATTGAAATCTATTTTAAAGGTTTTATTGACTGACTGAATTATTTTGATGGCGAATGATTCCCAATCTTAAGTAAACAGCTTTTATGATAATATAAAGTAGTGTACTGTATCTAATGTGTACATGTAGCTACATTTTTACTTTTTGTATTTACTGTATCTTTATTTATTTTTATTTGCGCTAGCTTCTTAAGTTTTATTAAGGTTGTGCAAATGTTTAGCTAATTAAACATTTAATCATTTTGTCGCTGAAAAGCGGTACTCTGGCGTCTTACGAAACTGTTTAATTGGCTACGGGGCTGTAAATTTGAGCGAATTAAAATTCAAGCTTATTTATTTTAAACGCACGCGAAAAGCTGAAAAAGACGTTTCAATTATACGAACTAATTAAGACTGAAATTTTAATTTATTTGGAATTGAATAATTTAGCCGCGGTTGACGCGCTTTGTTTTTTTTTTTTGGTTTTTTGACAACCTTGATCATGATCACAAATGACGCGGCGCAATCTTGATCTACAACTTTCGAATTTATCGCTTTCTCTTATAATGTCCGTACTGATAAATTTCAGTTATAGTTGCTCGCAATTTGGTCATTTTCTGATAATTCTTCGATTTATCGTTTGTTAAGAACAAAGTGTTATTTTTTATTACCGGTGTTTTTATTTTATCGTTGCTCGCACATCTTGAACATAAAGTGGATAGTGTTCATTCGTTTTGTTCTTTACAATGATAGTTGGCTACCTTTGAAGGTTTTAATATCAAAAGAATAATGATAACAATACCTCATATCAAATTTGGTAAATAAAACTGCACCTCATATCAAATTTAGTTAAATATTGTACTGTAACTTAAAATATTTAAATAACGAAGTATAGTACTGTCAAGGTTCCCACAACCTTGAAAATCCTGGAATGTCAGGGAATTTGAGACCGTCAGGGAAATTCCTGGAAAAGTCATGGAA
>JAQGAZ010003043.1:0-13653 GCA_034692225.1 Polydesmus complanatus
TTTTTTAAAGTTAAAACTGATTTCCTTTACAATTTAATTTAGAGAGTGAAAGGCATTTTAAAGTTGGTGAAATGTTGTGTTCAATTTGAAAGTGAAAAAGCGGCCCCTACTTTTGTTTTGCCCTGAGGCAGTGTTCTTCTTAATTGGCTCAATTAGAAATTCGCTAATGGTTGCGGAACTACTTGTGAGAAGAGGTTTGGTGGATACAGGTTTGACAGAAGGTGGATCTAGTTCCATCAAACCATTTGCGTTTACACCAAAATGGGGAGCAGCTGTAGTTTTATTGATTGAAACCTGCTTGTAGGCCTACGAGGTACATTGGGTTAGGTCATTGATGAGTGTACCTACTGTATCTTGTACTGGTAATATTATAACATTGTAGTCTTTGTATCCAGTGTTTTATTGGGCTTTTTTAAGTAGAAAATATAATATAGAGGCAGTGTAATTAGCCCAATGTAGATCGAGCTTAATAATTATTATTTTAATTATTACACGTTATTTCAAATACTGTATTAACGTTTTGTGCCTTTTCTGAAAATTACTAAGCAGAAGAATTTATAGCACTCCTGAGATACTCTTTTTCTATAAAACGAGTAAATAGCTTTTCTTATTACTGTTCATTTAAGAGATAAATAAACAATAGACGGCGCTAATTACTATAAGCATTTATTTGGATAAAGTGTAGGCTTAACGAAAAAAAAATTCAAAAAAAAAAAAGTTTCAAAAAAAAAATTTCAAAAAAAAAAAAAATTTTCAAAAAAAAAAAAATATCTTAAAAAAAAAATGTAAAAAAAAAACCTTTGTAAAAAAATTTTTTTTTTTTTGAAAAAATTTTTTATTATTTTTTTTTTTAAAGATTTTTTTTTTTTTAAAAAATTTTTTTTTTGTGACCTCATATGGAAAAGGTGGTTAATATTAATAAAGTACATGTACCGTACTCAAATATGAAAGAATTACCTAGCGGAGTTCAATATTTTAATGGTTTTGCGTACCAAAATAATAGAATTTTTAACAAAAAATTTTATTTTTTATTTTGAGATTCAAATGAAAAACATTAAGACACCTTGGCAATACAGTAGTCTTAAATTCCAAATGCCATATAAAAAAAATATACCGGTAATTTATGTTTGGCAGTTATTTTGTACATTCAGGTCCACTCAAATTTTGAAAGCGTTATTTATGATTTTGAAACTTTGATACAAGTTCATGCTCTTTTATTTTGTTCTCGAAGCGATGCGCCTCACATGATGGATTCTGAATTTCTATATGGATCGACGATAAATTACTAATTTGCATTTAAAATATTCTGGACAGATCTAATTTAGGTTTATGATCCATTTGCTTCCTCTTTTTGGGTCCAAAACTTTTATTTTGCGAAGACATTACGTGTAAGAATATAAATTAGGAATAGGATTGTACAGTCACGGTGTTTTATTTTTAATGAGGTGGGTGAAAAATAGGATCAATCGGCATAACGCTTTTATTATTAGTGAATCTAAGGATAGGTGGTGTGAATAGCATTGCAAATGAATGGACAGATGGGACCCATACATGGTCAATTTTTGACGGCGCAAACTTTTGATCCTTCTTTGCATCAATTTGTGGGTACCCCTACATTTGATTTAATCGTTATTTCGGGAATACCCCCTCGGCTCTACTCTCCACATCCTTCCATCGCCCGTTTAAGGAAGTTATCAGATGAAAATTAGTTCTTTTCATTGGTGTAAAAACCATCCGAATTGCTCGAACATTATTATGGATAGTTGCGAGCTCGTATTGATCCCGTGTGACGTTCTCATCATATAATAGGCTTCTTTATTAAGCCGACGTCACACAACGATCAATGAAAAATAGTAAACGTCAATCACCGTCGAAGGAGGAGCAAAAATAAAAGATCCCCGCCTCTAAATGCATTTCTTCCTCATTGTTGATGTTTCGTGAGAACAGTAGTAAATGCCTGCTCCTGCAAGTAGGTAAACTAGCGAAGGCTCCTAGGTGCGTGCGGAATCTCGCCAGCTGCAATATGAGGTGTTTGCATACACTATAAAGTTAGATACACCTTGTCATCACGTTTTAATGTTTATTGACTCGGTCTAGTTGCTACCAAAATAGAAAGCGTAAATTCTGAAACTTTGAGAAAGAAAGTTTAAAAAAAAAATAAGCGCTTTTTAATTTTGTTTAGAAGTTTTGGTAAACGTGTTGAAAATTGTTCCACGCACTGTTAATGGTGCATGCTTGGTTCAGTCAGTGACGGACAAAATGTTTTACCTGTAAAATTTCTATACTTTTATTGGATACGCGAAGCATGGAGCAGCATTATAGAAAGTTTATTAGAACATGTTATTTTATTTTTGTAATATCATCGCAGGTTGCCGGTAAGTCATTTATTTATTTTTATTTATTAGTTTTTTAAAATGGTACGGTAATAAAAATCTTATTCGTTATAGTTAAATGTGTACTTGTAGTTACTCTAAATTAGAAAATCAATATTTGAAATTATTTTTATTGGCAGATATTTTAAATTGTTTTTCATTCAAACATGTTTCAAAAATCGAGTGTGACAGCGTATGCACTGGTATGAAATCGAAAAATTAGGATAATGCCTGTCAAGTCATTCAGCACGTGTTATTGTATTTTTAAAATAAATGTTTAGTTAATATAGTATTCAAAAATTAAACGTTTAGTTTAAAATTTCCTTGATATTCTCGTAGATAGAATTTAAGTATTAAAATGTATGGTAATTAATTAAAATTGTACATTTTTTTTTTTTACAATTTTAACTGTTATAATAATAAAATTACGTCGATTTTCACAATACTGTACATGTACAGTAATCCGTTTTCTAAAAAAATAAAAATATTTTTTTTAGTTTTTTTTTAAATTTATAATTAATTAATTTTTAGTGTCATTGTTCGGTATCCGATACCAACATTCGCGTTGATAAGCACGAGTTTTTTTTTTTTTTTTTGTAACTCTTTTAGATTACTTCCAAATGGTTTAAATAATCTAAACATTTTTCTTTAAATGTTTATTAGTAGTTTTCTTTTTTTTTTTTATAAAAATTTTTTTTTTAGATACTGAGATAGTTGTTTATACAAAATTGTAGTTGGTCTATCAGTCATCGTTTTTAGGGTAGCGGTTTGTGTCAGTGTGAATAACCGATGGTTCTACTTTTAGCTTGACTCAGTATTACAATAAATGCATTATGCTGTATAAACACAAGTTTTTTTTATATTATACTGGATCAGTTTACTGTAGTATCTTGGCTTTATATCTAAAATAACAGACTACAGTGAAAACGATTTTTGCATTACAAAACAAAATTTTTTTTTTTTTTAAAAAAGAAGCTATTTTACAACATAGATTAATTACATTTTATATATAATATTTATTATATATTATATGCATTTATTAAGCTTGCGTGACAACAATGATTTTTATTGAATGCGTAATTTCACTAATGCGGAAGTTGTAAAAATGAATCTAAATTAATTTAAGACAATTAATAAACTTTATGTCGAAGTTTTAGAGAAAATTTTCTAGCCATAAATAAAATACGCTTTTCCTTATAGCCAAATTAAAATTCTGTATTTTGCAATTAAAATCAAAATTATTGAAGCGAAATTTGTTTCCGTATTTATTAAAATTGTGCGAAAATGTTTGACAGGTGCAAAATATATTGCATTTGGCAGGGGCAGTGTAAATCATTATATTTAACCACTTTTGCAGTAAATTGCACTCGTTATTTCACTACAATTTTGTGGACAAAATGTTTTGTCTGGATACGTATTATAATGAGCGTTGTGATGATATAATTAGGGTTATTTTCATGTGAAAAAAAAAATCAGCGTATCTGAATGAAATTATTATTGCAAGGGACGATGATTTTCATTGTAGAGACTACATTTCCTTTATTTATTCCAATTTTTGCAGATGTCCAATTATTGCTAACTATGGAAAGGGAACCTCAAAATCTAAGTTTAATGAAAGGCACCAGCGGAACATTAGAATGCGTGGGCCACTCCTCCACTAATCATAACGCCAATTATAGATGCTCGTGGCTCAAAGACGGCAATGTCATGTTTGTGGGTGAAGGAAAACGAAGATTGTTTTATGATTGGCTTACCGATTATCATCTGGGCAATTGTACCATAATTTTAAAAAATGCAGACATAAGACGCCATCAAGGAAAATGGATTTGCACTGTTATAAATACAGAATTAGACGAAACCGCGTCATCACAATCTGCTACTGTAACGGTTTTAGGTATGTCGATTTCATTTTTTATTTAATTATTTTTAAATAAAACTTTAATACCGGTACCGTATTTAATTTTTTTTTTTTTGAAAATTTATTTCAAAGGCAAAAATTTAAATATGAGATTGGGGCATAAATCAATAGGGGTAATCAGAAACATAAAACAAAAAAACTGTTTACGCATGCAATATTTTGCATCATAATAATATTATATAATACAACAACAAACAAAAAGGAACAAACCGCAATCATAATCAAGCCATTAATAATTATTGTGATTTTTGTTTTACATGATTAATTTATGTTATAAAGGTAATGTTAATTTAAATGTACGGTATTTAAACCCAGTAAAAGGAGAGAGAAAAAACCGCTTTATAAAAAATAAATATTTAACACAATTTCCATTTCTTTAAACTATTATTGATATTTTTTTCCCCCATGATAAATATATTCCATATTTTCCCATACATTTTCAATTTTTCTTAATTTTTGTTTCCACAATGTGGTCCGCTCTAAGCTAATAAATCGCCGTTATCTTTATGAGATCCTTAGCGTTAACTTTCCATGTTGCTCAACTTATGGTTGAATTTTTTTTATTAGTTGCTCCAACTGCTCCCGAAATTCAAGACGCGTCAGGCAACGAATTAACAGAGTTGACAATTGTGGAAGGTAAAATTCGACAATTGCACTGCATAAGTCGTCATGGAAACCCAGCACCTATCCTACATTGGATGAGAAATATCGATGATATTTCGATGATGGCTACTTACTATAATAACAGTGAGCTATATGAGAGTGCCATGGGAGCGGGACAAGACGAGGGAGGAACACGAACGAATCAAGGTTCCAACGCAAGATTATACACCGCCGGAAGTTGGTTATCTTTGACGGCCAACCGTTCTCACGACGGATCAGTGGTCAGTTGTTACGGACAACACCCGGGTTATGATCGAGAAGAGGAGTACGCACAAAGCACTTCCGTCACAATAAACGTTATTTGTAAGTACAGTGCACTTTTTTTATTGACGTTGTTTGACTTGTTTGTGTGATGTGTTTATTTATAAAATGCTTCTAGCTATATTAGAAAGCTTATAACGAATAGCGATTTGAAACACTCATAATTTTGGCCAACAGAATTTGTTTGTATAAAAAGATCGATACACACTGTAGGTAGGTGACGGTAAATCGAAGCTAGTTCGGCCTTCGCTTTTCTTTTTTTTTTGGGATATTGGAGACTAAGTTTCACGCGCAATCTGCTTTAGTCTATATGAATTGCACACTTAAAGCGATAATGATTTTATTCAATTATTTTTAATTGAATTTACCGATGGCGTCCACTCACAAACACAAACATATGATCTTTTTTTGTTTATTTCTCAAGGGAAAGCAACAAATACTGGTATTTAACTCATAACACATCAACAGTTTCGCGTGATTAAATGTTGTTGAATATCGCCACGCCTCAAATACAACCCCCTCTCACCCACACCTGCGAGAAAAAAAAACGTATCATTTAATATTCAACCTTATTGATTCTTTCTGGTCATATGCACAAGAAATTAATGTTCTACAGGTACTTTAACATTTGGCTACAGCTCCTTTTTTATTTTTACTGGCTTTTATTTGCAACTCTTTAATTATTTGCGTGATTGTTTGAAAATTAAAAATTTGCTTTATATGCAGCGCATTGAAGCGGGTCTAGACTATTAGTTTTATGAGTTATTAACAAATGTGGCACGATTTGCATCTACACGTAGGCCTGTGCGCTATTCAAATAGATAGGGAGAAAATTGCGCAGCCGAATAACTAATTGAGGTGATGTATGCGTGATTAATTAGTGTTCACCTATTATTATTGTTTATTTAACATCATTGTAATTAACTATGGCAACTGCAGTTTTAATATTAAAGAGAAATTTTTGCATTAAAAAACATTCAAAAAAAAATTTTTTTTAAGTTTAGGCGCAATTACGGTAATTAGGAGTACCGGTAATTACCGTATTTTTAATTTAATGAATTTATTGTTGAATTAAACAGATATTGTTGCTCGTAAAATGCTTAACAAACTTAAATTTTAGACATGCAGGTAATTTTTTAGCTGATAGCGATAGCAGTAATATTATATTTTTTGTTTTGAAATGCGATTTTTATATACAGTATTTTTAATATTGAGTTATTCAAATTTATAAAGTTGAAAAAGCATGTCAATATTTTTTTTAAATTAACAAATAATAAGATTTTTTTTTTGTCTTCGTTTTGTGCTGATAATTTTTGATTGAATATTTTATAGATCCACCTCAAAATTTAACCAGAGACAGCAATGTAACAATAATTATGAATGACGAAGGGGCTGTAGAGTTGGATTGTCCACTCGAAGGCAAACCAGAGCCTGAATATTCCTGGTTTTGGATGGATGATTACGGTCATCATACGTATCAAATTGGCTGGCAGAAACAGATCGTTTTGGACAACTTGAGTAACGACCAATTCGAGGGTGGATACTATTGCAAAGCGTTTGCGGTGATGGGTGACCAAAATCTCACGGCTTTTTCTTCCATGTTTGTTTTGTCTCCACAAGTATTTTACGACGAATGTAAGTCAAAAACATTTACTTTTTTTCTCTTCTTTTTACTCTTAATAGTCTTCTTGAATGATATGATTGCAACTTCAGTTAAATTGAGCGGAAAACTTTCTTTCGGTATAGACAGCTTGTTTGAATCAGCGTCAGTTTAGACAAAAAATAATCTTTTTTTTCCCAATCCGTTGACAGCAAAAAATATTATTCACGGGTTGTCAAAATTAATGCGACATAACACATTTGTATAAATAGAAATATAAATAGAAAAATCTAGTAATCCATGCACTTTACAGTGCTTTTTCTTTGCATTTCCTATGATTTTTATTTTCAAGTACAGTACTTACCGGTACATCATTTTCCTAATTTTTTTTTTATTTGACAAAGTAGGCCATTGTATCTTACTATTTTCGTATATGGAAATAATTTCGGTATTTTTATTTAAAATCACAATACAGTATTTATTAAAAGTGATGGTTATAACAGTGGTACATACATGTAGTAGTTTTACAAATTTCTGTATGTTACTCTCTGCTTTAGCTTTGTTAATTATAACTTGTAGTGTAGCTTTTCGGACCACCAGTAGCCTATATTTTGAGAAGTATCATGAGGTCCAAGTTATAATTAAAATTGGGGAACTCTACCAGTAATCCAAAACAAACATTTCTAAAAACAAACCGTTCCCTCACCGAAGCCAGAATCAAGCATCTTGAAGCTTGTGCAAGTGCAGTTTATGTTATCTTTATTAATTGGCAGTTAGACAAGGTAAAGATAATTGCTGACTCATTTTGGCACTCTTAACGTAAGTTGTAAAAAAAAAAAAACGTTTTACGCTTATCGTTGACATATCGAACGCGTTCTGCGAAGCATATATTTAACGATGCGTGCGATGAAAACATTTGCGGCCCATATTCTAAGTAAAAGACCCTATTCGGCCTTTATCGTGACCTTTTATCTTTTGGTGGCATATTGCTTGCATGCGCCTCCGTAATCGTTTTCACCGTCTCTTTACCAATCTATCTCTTTCATTACCGCTCTACTGTGCCGTGCGCTATATCCGGTCCCGTCGAATATTAAAATCTTCGTCGTGTTGATACTAATCATGTTTAGAATTGGAATTTGGTTGGTTAATCTTTTGCATTCAATTTGGAGGAGTCGTAATCCCATCACAAAACATTGAAGGGGGAGACTTTTGAACGTCGATTTTTCAATCTCTGATCGCGTCTAAGATCTAAAATAAATTTTTAGCTATGAGGGTATAAGCTTTATTATTGTTATTTAAAGCTACCCACGTTAGCAAAAGAATCGGGATTTTTATATTTTTCTAATCTCAATCACTCCTCTTTCTCTCATTTGGGCTTAACAGTAGAGTGGGTCCCTTTTGAATGCGGCCGGCCCGCCTCGTTGATGACAAATGCCATGTTAAATGGCTGTCGGACTAACCATTAAACATCATCAACGGCACCCTGGGAGTTACGTGTATTTCTAAGGGTGCTACCAACCTCCCACATTCACGTGTGTATGCACGGACAGTGAGGGACGAAGGAGGTAGAGGGCGATTTTATGCTGTGTTTTTTTTTTTCTCTCTTATTGCCGAAAGAAGAAAAAATCTCTCTTTTATATTTTTTTATGCAAACATATCAGTCTTTTTAGTCGCGACATCTGGCACCAAACCAAACAATTTGGGTTTGATAAGGAAAAAAGAAGAGAAAAAATGCATAGCATCATTATGAATATATTTTTGTAAAAATGAAAACCGACGATGCTTAACCAATCTCTTCAGTTTTTTGATTGAAAGTGAGGTTCCCATGGTAGAAATATTCGTCACAGTTTGGTTGTATGCATGCCATAATAAATGCTAAGTTAACGCGTTTAGCGGAACACGAACAGTGCGCAGGTTAAACCGCTGTCAAACTCATACTGTAGTTTCAACCATGTATTGAGAACAACAGAAGGAACAACAGATGAATCAAGTCGGATTAGTGTTTTTCTATGAAAATTAGATCATCGATTCTTTTTCAATACAATATCGTGGTTAAAATTGCCGGCGGTCAGTTACATATTATGATACGAAGGAACAATTCAAATTTACATCTATTTTTTTAATAAATTAAATTTGATCAAGTTCTTATGTAGCCTGTAAAAGTTTAAAAATTATTATTTGAATGCAACAAATATACGGTAGTAATTTTGTAAGCTTAAATTCTTTTTTTTTTTTTTTTTAATTTTAACTTTTGCGGGGCGGTGCATGAAAACATTCCGCTTTTTTTTTTAAACATTGACGTACTGTATAGTCCAAAATCTATACAAAAAGAGACGCTTGTTTTATATAACATAAGGACTACGTAAATGAATGTTATAAATTTCCAATTAATTAATTGTAAGGAAAAAATCATTTACGATCTTCAGTTGACTCTCTCATTTTAGTTAAATACTGCATAATTTTGCTTGTTTCTACTCTTAAAAACTAATTATCCCACAAAGAAAAAGAAGGAAAGAAGGAGCAGTGCATGTACAGTATTTACAATTACAATTGCAACATTACAAATTTTGATGTTATTCTCCAACTTGTTTATTGCGTACCGAAAACGCTCAAAGATTATAATTACAGTATACCGGTACACGCAGCGTATAAAAGATGTTTCATTACAAAGAGCTTTTAAATTAAGATATATTTCTGTACGGTACATTTTTTAAATAACCGTCGAAGATTATTTTTGCTTGATAGAGCATCTAATTTCATAATGAAAAGTAAAATACGCTTAAGTGAACTAAAGTAAATTTGGAGAATAACGACATTTGTTTAAAAAACCTCAGAGAATTATTAATATCATTAGCGAGTCACGCTTTTCGTTATTAATTGCATTATTGAAGAAAAAAAAAATCAAGAATTAATTTCCGCAGAAGAAAAAAAAAATAACTTTTGGAATAAAAATAAACTTAGAACAAGGCAAGTCTTTCTTTTCATGGCGAACTGTTTCCTACTTAGTGATGGTACATTGGATCTACGGTAGAGACGAATGAACTGTGTCTTCTGAAAAATTCACAGCTTCTAAACAATATCGCTTACACAGGCATATCTCACTCATTTTATTATGACGAGCGCGCGCCTGGCCAACTGTACAGTGGTGAAGCTCTTATGAGTTAAATCACTCTTTTTATTATAGCCATTAAGAGAACTAGTTATGGCGTTCGTTATTCACTGTGAGCATTTATTGGCGGTGTGTCTTTATTTGTTTTTTTTTTTCTGCGAGTGCTCAATTCAAACAGTATACGGAAGTTGAAATCCACAGTAAATGTATGTGCAACAGCAGGTGCGCCAATTTTCTATCCTACTTTTGCTATTGCAAATTACAATTTTTTTTTTACAAGGTGTCAAATTGAAAATGTTTCATTCCAAAAAAAAAAAAAAATTGAAACACTCTTAATGTTGTAGGAGTTATTATTTTTACGTTTATGGCGTCTTTTCTGGTTAACACTACCTTTCAAAGTCCCGAGAGAAATAGAATTCAAAGTAATCCTTCTCAAGGGTCCCTCGGTCTTTAATAGGCCATCACAAAACAGTTTTTCTTTTTCGACGATAGTTAGACTGGAAATGACTGGTAGAAACACATAAATATTTGAAGAAAATGTGTTAGTGTGAATAACGCCTGACTTTTATGGACTATTTAGGTAACGGTTGATGTTTGTCACAGTCCATCAGATACACTGTTTATTTCAAAATTTACGACTTTGGCCATGATGGAATTTCTAAAATGTCTGCAGGCTCACCTGTAGTTTAGGATATGTACTATAATGTTTCTTCTGATGAAGACGTCGATAAATAAAACTTGCACGAGTATGATGCCGCTATAGTAATTAGTGAGAAAATAGGGAGTTTTTATGCTGTTCCGACTCCGTTAATTGTTTTGTCAATACCGGTATAGAATACGGTACGGTACTGTATAGTGTATTCTTCATGCACAGGCAGCACAGAAGGAAATCGATGGACCGTATTGTTTCTTTTTAATTCTTTTCGGTGTTAATGCTAATTGGATTTAAAATATTAATCATGCAGTTGTTATAAGACTTCATGCTCCTGAGTTTTTACTTCTCACTTCAAAAAATATAATCTATTTTGCACGATATGGTTTGGTTAGCATATTTTTCATTATAATTAATGCTATTATTTATGCGTTTAGTGATCTAACGCATTAAATTATTTAAAACCCGAGTCACCCACAACATGCAATGTTCCATTGCACTTTATATGATTACCAAATAATGCACGCAAAGCTAACGAATTTTCACGCAAGTTTAATACATTTTTCTAACAACTACATGTACAATGATATAAAACCTTTTTAAGTGCGTGAATCTCATTTCACTAGCGGATTAAAATCAAACCTTTTACCTGGATTTATTAGCAATTAATCTTTATAGGCATTCATTTGAAATTTGATTTTTAAAGGGGGAAAAAAAAAAAAAAATACCGCAATCCAATTTTCAATTTCATCTTTTGTTAAAATAAATAGTGGAAACGTTGAGTCTTTTGTTAACATTTTAATTACCGGTACTATCTCCAGTTAATCGCGTTTCTCCATGATAAAATTGGTGAAAGACGTAAGAATGGCTTAAAATTTCCTTTGTATTAAGTTTCTTTTTTTAAAAAAAATAGACTATGCAGTACATATTTCATTAATTAACTTAAAATAAAATGCAGTAAGCCTACCAGCAAAATGCGCGTTTAATCCTCGTCGTAAAGCAAATAACCAAGCGACTGTTTAATCGACTGTATCTTAGCAAAGCATAACCAAGCGAAACACGGTTTCATTCACCTTCTGCATGCGCGCAGACTAAAAAAAAGGGCTATTTACGTTTTTTTCGAATATTACCTGTCATTTCTTAAGTTATTAGGGAGGAAAGTCGGTTTTTGAAATTTATGAAGGCATGAAATGATATAAATACTATTTTCTGTAGTAATTTGATGTAACCTTAGTATTTGATGGATTATCCTAGCTGGAGTTAGTAAATAGGCTTACTGTGTGTTCTTAGTGATTCACGTACAGAAAGTCCATGTGCAGAGTAGGGTTTTTTTGACTACTGCTGCATTTTTTTTCCATTTGTCACGAACAATAATAATTGTGACAGGAATTGAGCTGATAAAGTGTATTCTATATAGCAGGGGTCATCGATCACTCCATTTATTGATCAACTAGATCTATACATAAGAAGCAAACACCTTAACGTTTTCATAAATTTATGGTTTAAATAAAGTAAATTATTGATATTCTTCGCTCTATTGGAGTTGCATACCTGGACGGTCAGAAAAAGGAGGTGGCGACTTATCGATTCAATGTCACTGTAGATTGACTCGTAGGACATGCTATTTAATCTTTATGACTATAAATTTTACTATTTTGTTGATTTTGAAAATCATAATTTATTAAAGGTGTAAAAAATGAAATGACTTACTGTATATATAGCCTAATCGACCAATGCCTTGCTTTTATTTAGCGTAATTTTTTTATGATCCCTATTTAGGTATTTTTTTTATTTTTATTACAGTACATTTATTAAGCGCTTTTTGTTTTGTTCTACAGTATCTACTGCTACAAAAATGCGATTAATTTGAAAATTTTGAGATATTGTAGAAGACGATAATTATAGTAGGAGTATCTTTAGAAAGGAAAGTTTATTCTCTGTTTTTAAGAGGGATCTTTTCCGTTATTTAAATTTTAAATAAAACTTAAACCTATAAAGATGGTCGTAAATGTATAATACTGTATCAGGCTCATTATACAGTTAGTGATTTAGTAGTGCACAAGCAAATCTATGCTTCTGTTTTATAGCTCACGTCCTGTTAATAAGGCAAATGTTAAGCAAATTTTTAGCCAAATATGTTGAGCATTATTTTGAATTCGGAAAACAGCAGAAAGGAACATTAAAGTGAATGTCTGTAAAATGCTGTTACTTTTATACTTTATTTATGAATATGGCTTGAGTTTGGATATATTATATAGCTTAAGCCTATTTAGTGCGTTGGTTGGGTTTGCATTACTTATTCTGTAGTACATTGTCATTATTCATTTATTATTAAAGAAGCTCGTGCTTACAGCAAAACACGCAAAAACAAAATAGACAAAAAAACGGATGAATGATGTGTTCAATTAGGAAACAAAAAAGTGTTGAAATAATATTATAGTAGGCCTACTGTAGTTTAAAGTTGTTGCTTCTAATTTTATTTTTTGGTGCTAAAGAATGTTTTTAAGTCATATTTCTATTAACCGGTCATGAATGAATTAAATTCAAAACTGAATGTGCCGTACCATAAATTTAAACATTTTTTCAGTCTCTTTTATTTTCGCTACTGGGTTATTATTATGCTTGCAAATGCCATGAAAGTTAATGAAATGATAATGGCTGGGGAAAGAAAGACATTAAGGAAACATGCACACCTCGAATCATGATAATGAAAATGTGGCGCCCCCGACTAACATAAAATGCCAGATAAATGTAGCAAACACTAAATTCTTTTTTAAATGGTGGTGGTGTTTATATTATTACTTGTGGTATCGAATTTTCATCTCGTTTTTAGTAATCTAAAATTTTAAGCACAGGTCGTTCGCATTCAATTGAAAATGACATAATAATTATTATTTCCTTTATAATTGCAAACCAAGTGTTGAGCTTTACAGTTAATATCATTATTATTAGAAACTTAATTATTGGAAATATCGCAGTTACGTGGTAGGTTTATTTTTCGCATTACGCTTTATCATTTCAAACCGACATTTGCTCCAGTTTATAAAACATTTATTGGTTACCATGGAATTCTATATA
>JAQGAZ010003044.1:0-13634 GCA_034692225.1 Polydesmus complanatus
GTCAAGCGGAGGAGGTAAGGGGATTAGTAAACACAGGCGGAGAGCGTACAGCGGAGCCAGTGTGCGACGAGCCTAAATTCTTTTTTTATTAATTTTTTCAATTTTTTTCATTTTTTTCTTTTCAAACTTGTTTCTTCAATTTTTTTTAAATTTTATTTTAAATTTATTTATCAATTTATTTCCATAAATGTTTTTTTTTGTCAACTTATTTATGAAAATTGGAAAAAAATGATCGGCGGCGGATTGTTGTGCAATGGGCGTCATTTTGGCTGTCGTTTAGGTACTAAAAATGCTTGGAAAAATATGCAATTATGTGGAAATATTAGGTAGATATGTAGCAAACTAAAACTGTATTAAAAATTATTTTTTCTTACGAGTGCATTGTTTTTACGACCACTAAGAATTTACTTTACGAATATGCCTGGTACTATATGTAGTAGCGGATTTCTAAATAGGCCAGGGCCTCAGGGCGCCACCATTTTGGAGCGGCCAAAAGCAAAAAAGCGAAAATGTTTAAGTTTTCTCAAAAAAGTTTCGGGCCTCGCAAGCTCGGCGCTTCAAATTTATTACAATTTCTTCTTCTTAGGGGCGGAAAATTTTGAAATCCGCCACTGACTGTATGTACAATATTGTCTTTTACAAGATCAATACTAATAATTTTAGGTTAATAAATTAATTGAAATTTTACCAGCTCTAGAATATTCTTGGATGTACTAGTATTAAAAAAATTAAACACTTTCACACTTGGCAAAAATAATAACAATAGAAAATAATTTTAAGCGCCGAGCTTGCGAGGCGCAAAATTTTTTTAGAGAAAACTGAGGATTTTTTTGGCGCTTTTGGCTATCCTTAAGCTGTGACTTAACCAAGGAAATAGGTTATGGCGCCGAGCTTGCGAGGCGCAAAATTATTTAAAGAAAATCGACACATTTTAGCAGTCTCGGCTACTTGGGAAGAGTAATAAAGTGTAAAGAATTTTGGCGCCCCGGGCCTGCGTTCCGTTCCTCCCCCCCTCCCAAACTTCGCACGACCCTGGTCTCAATAGTGAGGCCTCAATAGTGAGGCCTCAATAGTGAAGCCTCAATAGTGATTTAAATTAATAATTCAGGAAGATTGGATCAATTAGTGATTTTAGACACTCCGGCCGTCCTTCAGCAATTCGTTCATCACATAAATCGAAGCACTTTGGGAGAGTGTTGCTGAGAGTCCAGGACCATCATTTCGGCAATGTGATCACGAATTTGACATTTCAAGTCCGTTGGACTTTTTTCTTTGGGGGTTTTTATAATGTCTAAGGTGTGCATGATCAAACACGGAAATGTTTATTAAGATTATTTTATAACCTTTGTTATAAAGTAGTAGGCTAATTATTATGATGGACGTCAAACCGAAGAACTAAATTCAAGGTTTGTAAAATCAAGAGGAGGGGGGATCAAAAATTGGCCAAAATTGCGTGACGTCATTTATGGACAGCACCTGAATAACATAAAAAATAAAACTCACAGCTTCATAAAATTTGAACATAATTATTATTATTGAACATAATATTTTTATTTATTTATATCTAAGGCAATCTGTATCCGGCTATTTTTGTTTCAGCAAATATTGTTTTAAAAAATATACTGTAGGCTAGGCCACATGCGCTGTAGACGAAAATTTTTGATGTGATTGATTAATTTGGTTTTTTTTTTTTTTGCGGCTGTGTTGAACATAAAAAAATATAGAAAAGCTACGTTGAGCAGTTGTTTTTTATTCTATTCATGCACCGACCAAACGCTAGACTTTGAGCAGCCACTGCCCCTCCCCCTCCACTTCCTTTTTCAAGAAATACAGGAGATTAAAATTAGCAGATAAAGATAAACGTCTTTAAAACTGTACTGTCCTCAATTTTTCCTTTTTTGCTCTCCCCTTTCTATTTTCAATAAACTTTACCAACAAATTTATTGCGCTTTATTGTCGTCTTTAAGTAACGTGTCATCTCTTATAATACTCAAAATGCATGTCCGTTTCCGCGTTAGACAAGTTTTCCGACTAAATGCTATTTTAACATTGCGTTTTCAATCTTCGCTCTTACAGGTTTTCGTCTTATACAGGGTTAACCGGGTCAACAGCAACATGCACATTTAAATTGTGAAAAATTACTATTACTGTAGAGGGAAAAGGTCGACAAACAGTGCATTAGCACTTGTAATTTGAACCTTTCGTCCAAAACTTTTGGCGTCGACAGTCTGCAGATGCCCCATGCAACAAGTTCGCGACCAGTGCAGTTTTGAGCCTCATTTCTTCAGTGTTCGCGTTTCTTTAAGTCGCTGTTTAACTTTTGAGCATCTCAATTTTTTTTAAATTTTTAATACCATTGTAGTGATAATTATTATTGATACATTGTGAAACTATTAAATGCCGAAAACTCGGGCTTATCAGCACTGGCGAGTCTACAGTATAATCAACAGATTGGATTCACCTTTGGGAATTTTATAAAAAATAGTACGGTATAAGGTAAGAAAAAACTTTAGATTTTACCGTTTATTTTATCCTTCAATTTAATTTACGTACCGCACCGAAACGTTTCACATGGCATAAATCCAAATTTAAATTTTTGCGTTTTTCTGATTTAAAATTTCCGTTAAAAAAATATTATTACGATTTAGTGCTATTAGCATTTACATCAGTAAAATGGCTAGAAAAAAACTTATACAGTAGCCTACATACAGTATTTATTTATACTTCTGTTATATGATTGATTCTGTAGACCAAATTTCTTTATATTTTCTTCTTAAAATTTGCTGCCTGCGCAATCAATTTTAATTGTTTCCAAAATTAATTACGTGCATTAGCAAAATCTACACCGTGTGCGTAAAAAGCGAACCCCCAACTGAATTCGCATTAAAATATTTTAATATTAAAATGTTTCTATTTTGTGTTTAAAATATCTTATTCCGGTCAAACAGCAAACGCGTCATTCTCACCCATTGCGCCTTGCATTGAATCAAGCTTGATCGAATTGGTCTATTGCCTGTGTCATGCGTTGACGCTCTTCTTCAATAACTCAGACTACATTATGCCATTTGAAGGTTCCATGCCGCCCTGACCGGTCGAATGTACGAGGTATATTCAAAATATTTTATAAGGGACGTTTGGTCGTTAAAAACAATGAACTCATAAAAAAAAATTTTTTTTTTGTTTTTGCAGTTTTAGTTTTAACAACATAATAATATACCTAATATTTCCACATAACTGCATCTCTTTCTAAACATTTTTAGTATCTAAACGACAGCCCAAATGACACCTACTGCACAACAATCTGCCGATCATTATTTTTATTTCTTCAATTTTTTAGTTTTTTTTTATTTTTAATATTTTCATCAATTGTTCTATCAATAATTCTTTTTCATCAATTTTTTTTAATTTTTTAAATTTTTTTGTTTCAAGTTTTCTTTAGTTTTTTTTTAATTTATTTACCAGTATTAATTATTTATTTCCATAATTTTTTTTTTAATTTACCTATTCTGCATTATTAAAATTGGAAAAAAAAATGATCGGCAGTGGTTCATTATGTTGGCCAAGGGGAAATTTTTTTTGGGCTATCGTTTAGGTACTAGAAATGTTTGGGAAGGGATGCAATTATGTGGAAATATTAGGTGGATATGTAGTAATGCAAGCGTTCCTTATATTTTTGATATGCCTTGTAAATACATATAATATGTACTCGTATTATGTATGTGTTAATTTTATTATACTCGAAATTTAGTAGTATGAAAGTAATTCTCACTATTGCATTGTGTTAAAAAAATTTAATACTCGTAATTATGTTAAGTTTATTTCATAAAAGTGATCATAAACATTAAAAATAATTATTTATAGTATTTGCGAGATTATTATTTTACTATTGGGGTACTTGTGGTTTAGGACGGGTCCTAATATCTTTGATATAGATGGAATTTAATTTATTAATATGGCATTTAATTAATTTCTGGTATGAATTTTTTTAAATTTAAATTTTTATTGTATCTTAATGGTGTCTTATGTTACTAGGTGAAATGTAGTCATTTCTAATGAATAGCTGAATAATTTTGTTACAACTCTTTAAATGTCAATTATAAAGTCACTTTTTGTAGACTTCTTTTTAATGTCTGAGATTAATAACATCACTTTTGCAAGTTCCTTTTTGAACATTCAAAATCATTAAAATGTCCTAAATGACTGAATTAAAATGGATCCTTACAATTGATTAATATTATTATACTCAAAAAAAGTTATCAAATAGTTTTCCCAAGTTTTGTGCTATCTAACAATTACAGTACAATGCATTGTGTATTTTTAATTTATATGTGAATATAAAAAAAATTTCAATGATTTATTACGCTCGAATTTACCCTTGCAATATTATATTACCATTTAATGAACTAATAGAAATGAAAAAGTTTTTAAGTAAATGCGTTGTGTATTTATTATTTTATTTATCAATAAACATTAGTGCAAAAACAGTACAGGTCGATAAAAATTTGATCGTTTTTTATATTTTAGTCGTAATTAATTTTTTATCTTTAATTAATAAAGTCCATAAAAAGTAATGTGTAGAACTAAAAATAATTGAGTTAAGAAATCATAAACTAATTAACATCGAGATATATGGCTTTTTAAGTTATAAAAGTTTTTCCTAAAAATAAAGAAAATAATTTGATACTTTACATAAATCGTGGTATATTCATCCTTTGAAGTGTGAAAGAAATAAAGAGTCAGATTTCCAAAACTTATCGCATTGCGCACTTTTTATCACTATCAAATGTATTTATTTGAGTTCGTCCAGGCCACATCATTACTTCGGGTGTCATTTCTGCTAGGCTAAATCCATTTCTTTTACAATGGTCTCCATAGTAACATCTTATTTTTTCTGGACATTCCTGAAGTCCTATAATCTTTGTTATTGTGGGAAATGTATAGTATAGCATTTGGGTACTGTAATCACAATTATATTCTGCATATGTGAGTCTCATTTCAGCTAACATTCCTTTGGTATGTTTGGAATCTAAAAAGCGATCCTATTACATAAGATATTTTTAAAGTTCCCTTAATAATATTTTTTATAATGATTACAGTTCTAATGGTGTTTTTTATTATACTGTAAAAAAATTTAAAAATTCTTTTCACATGTTTTATTACTTGGAGTATTAAATTAGATATAATTATTATACCAGCCATTACCACATATTGGATTATTTGAGGTATACAGCTAAAATGTTTTAATTTTTCTATACAAATTAAACAATGTATTCTTAAACAAACGTCCATTTTACCCACAAGGATATTTTTCGTGTCTACTTTTCTATACTTGCTTTCTATAAAATCAGCTTTTATTATTTTGGGTTTTATATAGAATTCGTCAGGGATTAAAATTCGTTGGTTAAGTTTTATGCAAATTTTATACTCTAGTCTATCTTTATTTAGAGTAATTATTCTTTTATGTATAATTAATCATTTTCGTAGTCGAAATAATTTGGGTGTTCTACTTTAGGTTTTTCTTCCAGTTTAATTTTTAAATTTTTCTTTTGAGAAATTGATCTAGCTATTCTTGGTTTTCCTAACGTTCCTTCTAATTTGAATAAACATACTTGATACGTTAATATTATACTCGAAAAGATCACGCAACTTTATTTCCGAGTGTCAATGCTGTTCAACAACGAATATACTTTGCGTTGTGTTATTTTTTAATTAGTTAATATCAATTATAAAAATGTTTTGCACAAAATAAAATTTCAACTATTTATTATTAAACAAACTGATTTATTTATTTATGAATTATTAGATAATTTCTTTAATTGGTCTCGTTTACAATATTCTTAAAAAGTTATTAATTAGATTATACAAATATTATTATACCTTTAACTAAGTTGTCAAACAAGCGGATGGCCTGCAAAAGTATTAATTTAAACGAAAAATTTGAGTTGAACCTTCTAGTAATTAATTTAAATTATATGGCATTTTCAAACATTTATGATATGAAATTCTAATTTCTAAATAATTCTAACTAAAATCATTAATAAAAATTATTGGATTCTTACACAGATGAGAAGTTCATTTCTGAAATGCAAATAAATTTTGGCACAAGCACTATTGAATTTATCGTAGTTTAGTTCAAAGACATTTTTAGAAATTATGATCATTGGTTTAAGTCCGAAAAACTGTTGTTTAAAAAGAAAAATGTTGCTTCAGTCTATTCACTCATTTATTTAAAGATGAGCTTGAAAGAAATCGAGTTCGAGGCACTGTCACTGCACAAATTCACTTAAATCCCATGTAATTTGTCCTAAGAGTGGCTTCAAATTAAGTAAAGATCGGGAAAAATTATTGCTACATCGGAATAGCAATTATTTTATTTCAGTAGAAAATTATTCATGATAATAGTAAATAATTTTAAAAAAACTGAATTTAATTTAAAAGGTTGGTTTTCTCATAATAGAGAATTGACCAAAATGAATTAAGAAAATTGAGCGCATCAGGAGTGATGTTTTCACTTCGAGATTTGAGGATGAACTGCTAATTAAAATCCTGCATTTTCCTATATCTTTTGCTGGTCACTCAGTGATCACGCTGTGATCTTTGATCATCACGCGGTCGCATGATGCTGTTAATTGCGAGTCCACTTGCTGGTCCATTTTTTAATGAGTTTGTTTTTCTCATTTTTGGATATTTTTTATATCATTCTGCGTACACATGGTGGGAACGTGATTTTTAAAGCTTAAAGGATTGGTCAGGCGCCAGTACTGTCCAGAGTTTTTATTATTCTGTTGATTTGAACTTTCAAATTCTTCATGTTAAAATATATTTTATTGCTTTGCACTCATTTTTAATTACTTTTTAATTAATCTAAAAAGTTTCAAATTTTGGTGGGGGAAATATATGTGTGGGGTCATCCAATAAGTTTGGGATGTTTACATTTTGTTAGCTTTGTATTTTGTTTGCTACAACATTAAAAAGGTTGGATCATAATTTACTTCACCATTTATTACATAGGCTAATCTGGTACTTATTTTGATAGTACTACAAAAACAAGTACTATCCTTTTGACAAGAATTATTTTGACAATACAATTTATCTCCATTACATTTTCCGCGTAGCATGTACATGGTATTTTGGTGGTAGTTCTTGCACATTTATATATGAATTTATTTCCCTTTTTATCTATTACTGAAGTAATAATTAAATTGCTAGGTTCTATTAACACTCTATTTTTTGTTTTTATTCGAGTTTCGTAAGCTGTATTACACTTTGAGCAATCTACTTCTAAATTTCCGCAATAATTATCTGGAAATATTGCTAATTGTTCTGAATAATTTGTTTGAGCACAGCTAGTAATTTCATTTTTCCAAGTACATACTCCTATATTAGTGTAAGTGTCGGTTAAAAATGTTTGAAAGCTTTCTTCTTCAGATGTTTCATTGAAATTTCTGCTCTCCATTTTTACTGGCGTAATTATCCATATTAGCATACATCTATAATTTGTAATAATAAATTTCTATTAATCTATTGCTAACGTAACAAAATGTACTAATTTTTATCAAATTTATATGTTAAGACCAGGATTTTTAAATTTCTTTATTATATTCTTTATTTCCTTTTATTTGTAAAGACTAAGGTTTTATTTAAGGTTATTTTAATTATTATGACCAAGATATATAAATTTTTATTATAATCTTGTAAGTTTTTATTATTTATACTATTTCAGAACCCTTGGCACTAGCATTTATTGTAGGGCTAGGTGTCGTTTTTCCTACTACTTTTAATATTTCTTGTCTAGCTTGCTCAACAAATGAAGGTTGTGTTTTACTGTAATCTTTACTTCTAGTAGATCTCGTATTTAATTGTGCTTCCGTAGGCATTTTATCTACTCCTAATCGTCTTAACTCGCCTCCTACTCTGCGTGAAACTGGAGTTTGTTCAACTATTGCGCTTGTAGAAGGTATAGCAACGTTTTCTGCTAATGGACTTGCTTGTGAGCTACTAGAATGATTTAAACTCTCGTTATTCTCAGTTACGTTCTCAGAGAAATCTAATTGTCATGCTACGTTTTCAAATTTAATTCCATCTCTTACTCTAGATAACGGTTCATTTGAGGATGGATTAATAATTTCTTGATTTATCTCAGGTGAATTTACTAAAGGAAAACCATATTCACTATTTTGTTCAGGTGTACTGTTTATTGAAAATGGTATTTGATTCTGAGAGGGATACGGAGATCTCTATTGGGGCGTACTATCTACTTGAGATGAATGAGGTGAATCTCCCTTTTGCAGTGCTCCGGGAGTTGCGTGAGGTAAATTAGCAGGTGTATGAGGATTAAATGGAGGTAAAGGGTATGGAGGAATTTGAGGTGATTGTGGAGGATTTCTAGGTGATTGTGGAGGATTTCTAGGCGGGTAATCTTCTCTTTCATTATTATTTTGTTCATAGTCGTCATCATCATCGTCCTCACTACTCCATTCATTAACTTGATTTCTCAAAGGTCTTTTGACCTCCCCTTCGCTGCGTGATCTATTTAAAGTAGGAAATACTCTTTTTACATAATAAAAACTAAGTCTATTAGCATGCACTATTTGTATATCTGATGGATTTGCTACATGCTGAATTTTATAATTAACTGCACTTATTCGTTTAATTATTCTAAATGGTCCTCTCTGCATTTTAGTGAATTTTTTGGCTTCTCCTGTTTTTATTACAGGCGGAGATAATAATACTAAATCTCCTTCTTGAAATTCTCTTGTCTTTTTCTTTTCACGTTTTTTCGTTCTTTCCCAATCTTGTTGTATATATTCTCTAGCTAATTTATATGCATTGTGCGTTCTAATCGTTATTTCTTTTGCATAGTCAGGATAATAAATGGGTTTCGGATTTGAAGTTGCTAACGATATGGGTAATATCGGATCGCGTCTGTACATTAGAAAATAAGGTGTTTTTCTCGTTGTATTATGTCTACCTGTATTATATGCAAAAGTTGTGTGTCCCAATTCAATTGATCCTCTTCTATATATTTTTTAATCATTTTCGTTAAAGTTCTGTTAAATCGTTCTACTTGCCCATTACTTTGTGGGTGATACACTGTAGTGTAAAGTTTCTCTATATTTAAAATGTTACAAATTTCTCTGAATAATTCAGATGTAAAATTCGATTCTTGGTCAGTTAACAGTTGTGAAAATAATCCATGCTGGCTTATTACTCGATCTACCATAATTTGTGCTACAGTAGTGGTCTTCTGATCTGGGATTGCATAAGCTTCTGCCCACTTAGAAAAATTGTCAGTGAGTACCAGGATGTATTTATTTCGATCATTTGATGTAGGTAATGGTCCCATAACATCCATAGACCATCTTTCCATTGGTCTATTTAATTTCTCCATTTGTTGTAATGGTACATTTGATGATTTTGGTCTATTTTTTTCACATACTGCGCAAGTTTAAATATATTCTTTCGTATCTTGTTTCATACCTGACCAATAAACTTCATTTATAAGTTTATTTGAGGTTTTATCTACTCCTAAATGACCTCCGATAGGTGAGTCATGTGCATAATATAACATTTCGTCTCTTAATCCTAAAGGTAAACAAGTTAACGGCTTTTTCTCTCCTGTTCTATGATTTTTTACTTTTCTTACCAAAATTCCATCTATGTCTATAATTTTGATAACCTAATTTTTTATAATGCTTATATTCTGGTGGATTTTTTGTTTCTAAAGCAAAAATAATATCTGTCCATAATTTATCTTGCATCTGCATATCTTTAACTTCCTTAACGTTGGTTACTAGACTATATACGTTTTTTTAATGTAGATTGATCTTGTATAATTTTTTCTTTTTCAAGCGTTTCTTGTTCTTTTAACTTATAATGATATTGGTCTTCTTTAAATTTGGCTTTTAACCATTTTTCTACTCTTTTTACTACCCTTTTCACAAATTTATATTGAAAATAATCTTCGAGTTTTAATATTTCCAGTCTCTATTTTTTCTGATAATTTTTCTATTTCACGTTCATTATATCTTAAATGTAAATCTTTTAACTGTAAAAATTCTTCTATATATTCTTCAATGAAATCTAATACTACATATTCTCTAGTATCTTTTTCATTTTGTTCTTGTAATTTAATATATTCAAATATACCTAACATATTTTCTTCCTTGTATATTTCTAATATTTGTTCACTTGTTAATTTACATTGAGTTTGTTTTTCTTTTTCTTTTATTTTGTTTCCGATTATTACACATTTTTGATCTGCGCATTCTTTTAATTTTTCTGATTCAGTTTTTAAATTATACGAGTCATGTCTTTCCTTACATATATAGCACTTTGTATCATCAGATAATCTACGAATTTCTCTAAATTCTCTTAACTGTATGCGTGTTTTAATTTTTTCAGTTAAGTTATATAATTCTATAAATAACTCTTCAGTATCAATTTCTGAATCTGATTCGCTAGATTCACTAGTTTCGCTATAATCCGTTTGCTCACAATTTTCATCAATTGTTTCATTAATATATGAATCTTAACTTTTTCTACGTATTTTTGCATTACTCTCATCTGGATAAAAATTAATTTCATTACTGTCTACTGATTCATCATCTGAGTTTTTATTTGAATTATTTTTAGCTTCATTTTTGACAGATGAATCCGAATAATAATCTGTTTCACAATCACTTTGCAGTATTTCCATTGTATCATTTAATTTTGGTTTATCTTGTTTATTTGCAATAATTTGTTTGGTTGTTTTCGTAGTTTTACTTCATTCTTTTTTGTTTTGATCTTCTTCAAGTAAAATTTTCTGAATTTTTTCTTCTAATTGTTTGTTTGTTATTTCTTCCACTTTTTTCATAGCTTTGTAATTTTGCGTATAAATATTTCGATCTGGGTTGTTATCTTCATATAATGGGTTTTGACTTAATGTGTCAGCTCTGTTTGTTGCTCCTGGTTTATATTTTATTGTAAAATCAAATTGTTGTATCTTTATTGCCCATCTTGAAATTAGAGCACTTTTTCCTCTATTTATTAGCATATATTCTAGAGGTGCGTGATCAGTTATTAAAGTAAAATGTCTTCCTAAAAGAAAATATTTGAAGTGTTCGACTCCATGAATGGGTGGATAATCCAATTCGGTTGGTTTTAATTTTCGGCTTGCATAACCAATTGGGTGTCTTCCTGTGTCGAATACCTGCTCCAACACTGCACCTAAGGCAAATCCACTGGCATCTGTAGTTAAAATGAAAGGTTTTTCCCAATCCACTAGTTTAAGAACGGGTCTTGTTGTTAAAGCTGTTTTTAGGTTTTTAAACGATTGTTCTGCAGCTTCCGACCATCTGAATGGGATGTTTTTCTTTAACATTTGTGTCAATGGTAATGCAAGTTTTGAATAGTTTTCGATAAATTTTTTATAATAACTAGTTAATCCTAGAAAGGATTGAATTTGTCAAATGGTCCTTGGTTGAATAAATTCTTCAACTGCTTTTATTTTTTCCGGTATCGGATCGATTTCTCCATAGCCGATTTTGTGTCCTAAGTAAACACAAGTTGGTTGACATGGTTGTATTTTCGTAGGTTTTAATTTTAAATCTACTCATTTTAATTTCTCGAATACTTTCTTTAAAAGTATTATATGTTCATGGAATGTAGCAGTGTAGATTAGTATATCATCTATAAATACTCTAACCCCGTGTCCTATTAGCTCTTTTAACACTAAATCTGCCATACGTTGGAAAATATTGGGTGAAGTTTTTAATCCCATTGGCATTCTTAGGAATTCGTATTGTCCGAAGGGAGTTATGAATGAGGTTATTTTTTGATGTTCTTTATTCACGGTTATTTGGTAAAATCCACTTTTGAAATCTAATACTGTAAAGTAACGTGCATTTTCGACGCCTTCTAACAGCTGATCTATATTAGGTAGTGGGTACCTATCTGATTTTATTTTTTTATTTAATTTCCGATAATCTATCACCATTCTTGGGTCTTTCTCGGATCTAAAACTAGCAAACACGGACTTCCATACTCACTAACAGAAGGCTGTATTATTTTCGCTTTTTCTAGATCTTGAATTATATCTTTAAGAATACCTACATGCGCTTGAGCTAATTTATACGCTGGCTGATAAACTGGTATATTATCTGTTAACTCTATTATTTGCTCTATAATAGGCGTTCCAGGGATTTCTTTAAAATCAAAAGCAAAAACGTCATTGTACTCTTTAAAAACATTTCTTACTTGTATTTGTTGGTCTGCATTTAAATATTTCTTATCTAATTGTAAATTACTTGCTACATCTAGATCTGCTTTTGTATTTAATATGCTTAATTTAGGTATTTTATTGCACGTATTTATATAAGCTATGAAAGACTCTGTCAATACTGGATATTTTAAATTATTTTGATTGCTATTTTTGGAATACTTTACTCCTAAACTCCCTCTAGGATTCCATAACTCGGACCTCCCCTTGGGGGTTGTAGTTTCAACTTCCCTGTTTTGCGTATAACTAAATTCTCCAATATCGCTTAAACCAGTGTCACTGGTGTTATTAACCATAGATAGATTAGCATGTTTGATCTGTTTCGCGGCCTCAATCTCATCTAATCTTTCTTTAACCAGAACGTGAAAGTTCAATTTTCTTTCCGGCGGTTCCATCTCTAGTTCCGAATTTTTCTTTGATTGTCCGTATCCGTTTCCAGCGAGTTTATCCCTCACTTCCCATCTGCACGTTGAGTGGTAAAAGGTCTGGGCCTGTCTTGTACTAAAGCATACACTTGACTCAAAGTCTTATTCACGGGTTCCATTGCCCGTCCTGAGTAACCCTCTCCTGAGGCATAACTCAGTGGTACTTGAATGGTTTCGTCAAAAGATTTTCTGGCATTTTGGATCCGTACCCCGGCATCACACAAATCCTTCTTATCCTTTGACTCATCTGGTTTGTTAGTAAGCTTGATAATTTCCAAGTTTGTTCTTAATAATTGCTTATATAAATCCCTAACTCTTATATCCTTCTGATCCAATTCAGATTCACACATTGAATCTATCCTTTGTTCATAATGGCTAATTAGATGGCTGGCTAGATTATCCAAATCCACACCCTTCGCTTTCAATCCAATAGTCATCTGTTCAATGGTATTTGGGGAAAAGTTGGAACGAGTTTTTTCATCTCCAGCCGCAATTGTATAAATTTGTTTAAACTCTGATTGCGGGTGAAGTGGTTTCGATACATACGTAAATTTTGTTATTAATTCAAAGACGGATGGTACACGAGCAACGGTGTAAACGTGTGCTGGTGATGCTTTTAAGATTAAATATTTGATTTCACCTGCCATTCTAGTAGTTATTTGTGAACTCTCAGGATCGAATCTTAATTTTAATCCCTTAATTACATCCATTCCGAGTATTATTTGTATTTGAGGGCTAAATTCTTGTTCTACGACATGCAGCGCTATTCTTATTGTATCATTTGGACTTTCTAATTGTACTTGGCAAACCGAAATAAATTTTGTTTCGCCCGCTACTGTATTTGCGGTCATTTCTAACGGTTCTTTGACTAAATTTGGAATTTCCCTTTTCGTTTCTTCTAAAGCTTTTTTAGTAATTACTGATACATTAGCTCCTGGGTCATAAAC
>JAQGAZ010003045.1:0-13632 GCA_034692225.1 Polydesmus complanatus
CCCCCCCCCCCCCCCCCCCCCCCCCCCCCCCCCCCCCCCCCCCCCCCCCCCCCCCCCCCCCCCCCCCCCCCCCCCAAGAGAAATAAAATATATGTATATTCTTAACTTTCTTTCATATCTTAAGATTTTTTATACTTGCTTTTTCGTTTGCTTTTTCCTAGTACGACTCGCATGTTAAAAAGTGATCGAATAACGAAATAAAAAAAGCAAATCACGTCATTTCCAGATTCTTCTTTTCCATATTTAATCATAAAAAAAGATATAGGAAAACATGAGCGTGAAAGTATAATCTTTATCATAGACTATAGAGCAGCAATCAATCGTTTTTTCTTTCCATTCAAATGCAAATTTTTCAGAACTTCACCCGAAAAAAGAAGTAGGGAATAAAAAATATGCATAAAAAAAGTTGATAGGAAAATAGATGAGAAAAACATTTTCCTCCAAAACCAAAGAAGAAAAAAAAGAAGTAAAAAATACACAACACTAAAAGGGCGTCGACTTCAAAAGCTAAATGACATTTAGTAATAAGTAAGCAAATACCCATAAAAGAAAAAAAAAAGATTAATTAAGCTTAGGTTCGTAATGCGCAGAAGCAGAGCACTCATTAAAAAAACCGACTAAATAGCTGCAGATGAGGATTGAAGTCTTCGGTAAACAGATCTCGTCAACTCGCAACGCTGAGAGGCAAAAAAAAAAAGAACTATAATTATGTTAAAAGGCGAGTCGATGCAATAAACACTCAGGCTGAATATAATACCCGTATCCTAATCGTTGTTAAACAGCCTCGGCTCAAGTGCCAGCAAAACCATCAAAATGTGAATATTAAAACGAATGTAAAGTTGTGATTCAGCACAGGTTTCCCATAAATAAAAATAAAAAACCGACATACACTGTAAGTCTCGCTATTTTCTTGCCTCGTAAAAAAATGCCAAGTGCTAATTTCCAGTAAGTTAAATAAACCGAAACCATAAAGGTTTCAATATTTCATAAACGCTAATTAATTTTTTTTTAAATAAATCAAGTTATTAATTTCATGAGTCTAATTAAAAATCCTGAATAATTAATCGTTTCTCCCTTTTTTAATGCATTACGAGATACTACGTAATCGAATTTTCAGCGGTATAATGGCTATCTCGAGGTAGTTAATTAGCAACGTTTGCATAAAATGAAATTTACTTAGTGAAAAATTCAACATGGTTCGTCGGTTGAGAAATTCTAGCTAATTAGCCTTAATTAAAAAACAATACGGTACTTTTTCCTCTTTAAAATTATATACTAGTTAAAGGATGTGATTAGTTTTTCATGTCGTAAAAAACCTAATTTTTCATTAACGAAATACACCAAACAGCAAAAAAAAAAAAACCTCTTTAAAACTCGAATAAAATTATTCAATATTTATCAAAGTGAATAGGAACCCAATTAGGAAAGTGCACTAAAGTGCAAAAGAGTCCTCGAATTAAATAATAATAGAATAAAAAATGTCGTTTCGGATGTAAACTGCAAAGGTAAAACAAAGACATGAAATTAAAAAGTAGAAAAGTAAAACAAAAAAAAACTCAATCTCATCACCAGACTTAGTTTCTACTTCATTAACAATGCAAATTAAATTACGCTACTGCCATCACACAGCTCTTAGTATGCAACTAACAGTACTGTAATTAGATCTGAAATTAAACAAACAAACTCGAGTCTTCATCTTGTAAAGTAGACGAATATAGCCTATCATCATCATTTCTTTCAAGTATTATTGTTCGCTCATAATATTTCATTTCCATCAGACAATACGCAACTCTAAACGACGATCTTTTTTAATTTACTGTAAGAGAGGATGATTTTGTTGCGATGAAACTCATCCTATATCCAAAGATTATTACGTGCACGAGACGAAAGAAATGGAATCACTTGTAAAACGATAAACAAGTCGATTACATTGATGAAAGGCCTACTTAATAAGTGGTTAGAAATATTTTGGCAAATGCACTTCATACATCATTAATTTTATTTAATAATTATGTTTACCTAAAAATGAAATTATAATTATTAAAATATAATATGCGGAAATAAATAATTACCAGTACCGTACATCATTATTATTATTATTTTAACTTCTACTCATCTTGAATAAAACCGTTTTAAAATAACATTTTGCAAAACTTAAAACTTTTCATTAAAATAAAATTTGTGTTAAATAAAGTTAATTTTCTATGTCGTGTTTGAAAATCAATAAATTCACCACTCCATGTCGTTACGTCAAAATTGCGTCGTAAAAAGAATTTAATTTTAGTTTCAATTTCAAAAAATGCGTTTTAAGTTCGCGAATAAAAAAAAATGCACAATAATCAGCTTTGTAAAATTAATAGATTATAATTAAGAACCTATCGGAAGACGACAATAAGGTGTTTTTATGCAATTTTTATGAGCCTAAATTGTCTTACTGCTAGACTAAGACGCCTTACATGTAACACTATATTATTCATTTTCCAACCGAGGCAGATTTCAATAATAATAAAAAAAAGGTTACTGTAAAGTAAGTTTTAAGAGATAAATAGAAAGCTCCGCCGTAAGTTGTTTTCTTGCATTACTTCAAAGCATTGCCAGTTTCAAAAAAAAATTAAAATTTAAGTAGTTAATCGTATTAGATGAATTTTCTTTGTCTACTTTGAAAGCATGACCGTAATTCGACATAAATTCCATTATGATGCGCCTCTTGCTAGACACCCTGTAGCAATAGAATAGCTGTCGACTGCTTTTAAGATATTACCGCTTTATACTAATAGATTTTTCCACTCATATATCAAAGATATTAATTCCCTAATTTCCAAATTATGTCGTGCACTCTTCTTATTTTTAATTACAATACGCGCAAAATGAATTTTGATTGAGGTTCGGTACCAACATTCAATTACGTGCTCAATTAAATAATCAATTATCTGATTAAATTAAAAAGCCGCAGAAAATAAGATATCGACGAACAAGCGCTAAACGGAAAAAATTTCAGTAAAATACACGTAGAAGGAGAAAAAAAATGAGCTAAAATAACATCACCGATATTCGCGTAAATCTAATTTTCAAAATACACTTTTTTTTTTTTTACAAATACGTACCCGTAACGTGCGTTACACGGTTACTTAAGTTCGTTTCTATCAGTTTAAAGAACATCTTTTTTTATCTTATCATATCTATTCAATAAAAAATTAATAAAAAAAAAAAATCTAGACGAATCCCAGATCTACACTAACAAATCCAATGTAAAGCTCGTGTGAGTCGAAATTTAGCTCAGACATAAATGACACCTACCGATAGCAATAAATCGTCTCGAGCTGAAATTTCATAAATTTCCAAGAGTACACATGGAAGCTAAGAAAAAGAAATCCAATTTCAACAAAATAGACCGTCGAATCATTTTGAGGTTTCTTTAATTCGAGATTTCCAGAATAAAGATCTACAGTGTTTACTCGGGATTTGTGCAATGCTGTCGAACTCGAGATTTGGATTCGTTTTTTTTTTATTTATTTTTTTACTTATTCGTTTCTCTATCTCGTTTTTTCTTCTTTTTTATCTTCTCTTTCTCACTAATCATGATATATTCCGCATATACTAGTGTATCTTTGGGAAGAAAAAGAAAACGAAAAAAAAAGATATAATATATATACGTGCGAAAGATGTTTCGAGTCAACTATTTTGCATTACCGTCTGATTGATTATATCCGTTTTCTTTTAACGCATTCTTCCTTCTTTTCTCCTTCAGTTCTAAGGAAAAATATCAATAATGTATAAATCTATGTACGTAAGCGCGTTAAATCCCGGAAGATGTGTTTTCCACTCTTCTGGAACTGGAATTTCAATGTAAATAGTTTTCTTATTTGAGAGATTGAATTGAGGAGAGTGCGAGAGTTAAAGAGTTGTCGGAAAAGAATGGAGGGAGAGAGATGGGGAAAATGTGGGTTTGAGTCGACGGGCGAGGGAGAAAGATGGGAGGGGAGGGAGAGATAGAAAGATGCAGTGAAAGATGATGGTAATTCACTAAGTACGGAGAAATGGTGATGAAGACGCTCTACCAACTATAACCGAGTAGAAAGATCCTATTACACAAAACTTGGACCATTATACTCTACGTATATCTCTCTCTCCACGGTTTAGATTTCAAATTTTAATTAGTACAGCAATTAATATCTCGCAAATCCGGAATTTAGACTCATCATTTATACTCAAAAGTCTCTTTGTCTGCGCTTAAATCACGAGAACGAAGAAAAATACATTCAACTTTTCTCCGTCGTTTTTTCTTTAAAAAAAAAATGTCGGCGCAGTAAATTAAAGAAATGTGCAGTCAAATTCAACTTCTTAACGAGCTTGATAAAACAATGCAAATGAGTACAATAATCCCTCGATTAGTGCGGTTAATGCGTTCATGGTAAACAACGCACTAATCAAAACCGCACTGATAGAAAACGGTATACTGTGCGAGCTTTAACATTCATACGATTTCATATTAAAGTAAATGGCGTCAACAACATTAAGATAACTCTCTCGCTCTACAATAAATCAAGAAAAAACTCTAACAAAGTAGATAGTTTATTTAATCATTAATTCCGCTAATTTAATTACCCAATTGATCATTTTTAAATAATTTAAAATAAAAATAAAAATCGAAATTAAGTCTGTAAGTATTTATTTTTAATAACACTCACAATGCCTGATTTTGAAGCAAAAAACGTACTTTTGATTGTAGTTTGGTAAATAAAATACCGAACAAAATCTGAATTCGCAGTAAACAACCTCCTATTAATTGAGATTCCTTAAATTTAAAGAAGCACTTCAACTGTTCAAAAGGTTGTATTTCGGCGTTGCTTTTCCTTTTAAAATTCAATCAGCAATATTTTAATGTTTATCAAATAAATTACGGTAACGAAAATATAATTAAAGAAGATAATTTATAACTTTGCTATATTATAGACCTTGTGAAAATTAATTTCAATTAGTCTAACGGCTTTTTTCGATATAAATTATACGGCATCGTTAACAGTGCATTATTTGAGCAAATGATCTACTATAGTGTTGTTATCTATAGCGCTTCTGCGTCGCAAGAAGGCAAGTAAACAATGCCGCTGATAGATAAAACAAGAAAAAAATAGATGAACGTTCATTAAATAAAAAAATTCGTTCAAAATATTTAAAATTTTTCATCAAGTAAATTTAAAAAAATACTATGATATCTATTAATGAAAAATTTAAACAAAATAAATGCCTGCCTATTCAAAATAATATACTGTAATTAAAATAAGCTTTTAAAACCTATTCAATTATTTTAAAGCATAACTTTTAATTTTGAAAAAGTTTTTGCTTTAAATCCTAGAAAGAATAAAATTTGAAAATAATCCCATAAACATATTCGTAAACTTTAAGCTTCAAACAATAATGTATTTAAGTTAATCCCTCTGAATCATTTTTTGTTCCACTTCAATTAAGCCGCCTCCTATAATTTCAATAATTATGATTGGTTAATAATTACGAGAGAAACTCCAATGCGATAGAGACGCAACAAAACATTGAATTTGATTCAAGTCGCGTCAACAATTATTATTAATCTCACTTTAAAATAAAAATCAGATACATGTAGTTTGGCGCTTGGTTTTTTGCACTTGTAAGGTTCTTTTTTTTATAACAAATTAAAATTGTCTACATAAATCTCGGGACACCCCGTATAATAAATTTTTTTAGCTGCGTAGAGATTCGGTTGTAGAGAAAAAGTCAAAGATGGTTTTGCAAAACTAGTGCAAGGCAGATGTGATATTTAAAAATTAAATTAGACTACCGGTACGTCAATGAAACGATAATTATTTTTAATACAATGCATGTACGGTACCGGAAGTCAAATTTAATACAGAAGAACTACAATCCGGCATTCTCTGTTGACTTTTTTATGTATAGTATTAATCTTAATAAATTCTGTTAGTAAAGTACATTTTTTTTAGCTGCATTCTGTATACAATTATGTTTTAAAATGTGGCTGTTTACAGTTTCTGTGTTTATTAGCCTAATCAAAAAATAATTTTATACCATCAAATTTTAAGCAAAGGCCTTCATAATACCGGGTATACCTAAATGAATTGATCAATTTCATGTTGCAATATTTTATTAAAGAAATGTGATAAACTAATTCAGTCAATTCACATGTTTTCTTAAAATATTAAAATTTTATTTACTGTTTTATAAAAGTTCTATGTGGTTGCCCTCTGCAGCACAGACCACATCAAGGCGAAAAGTGAATAATTCCTAATTGACGCGCATTAGCATATCACGATCCGTTGAATTGATTACTGTTGTTATTCGATTTTTCAGCTCTTTTAGATTAGTGGGAAGTGTTGGAGCATAAACGCAATATTTCACATATCCCCAATTAAAAATTGCCATTAAAATACTGTAAAATTATAACAAATAAATACAGTACAATAATAATTCACTTTTACCATTAAACTCCTTTTATGATCCACTATTTTCAATAACTCATCTCTCAAATCTATAAAACTACGCCTTTATAAAAGATAGCCATAATAGAAAGCAAAAACAAGGTAATTTGGTACTCTCAAATGTCAGTTAGTGGTTTAAGTGAAAGCAATTTTACCTCGTTGTTGGGGCTACGCACAGTATAGCAAAAATAAAAGTAAAGGGATAAAATCCAAATGGTAAGCTGCAGTTAAATATGTTGCCAAAAACGAAAGAATTTCCTTTCTAATCGTTAAAAGCTTTTCGGTGTATTCGTCTTGTGGTCCTAAATGCTTATACGTCGGCTTGTCTCCCACTGGATCTAACAACATCCCTGCCTCCCTCTACACCGACTCACACTTGGCATTATTCCCATCAGTCTAATTAAATTGATACCGTCAATTATTCAAATTGCGCTCAAACAACCGAGCCTTAGAACACAAACCTCAACATCAACCTGTCGTTTACGAATAGTGTGAATCGAGTTAGAGAGGGCTTCAAATTGACAAAATGAAATTGTAACAAATATATTTTTTCTTCCATCTTCGCATCTTCTTTTCCATCTTTTACCATACATTTTTTTATATTTTTTTTTTACCCTCCATTTTCTTAAAACTAGTACCTTTTTCTTTCAATCTATTTTCCGACCAATTTGTGGAAATCTCAACATACAAACTGACATCGTCTGTTCCAGAGCAACAGAAGTAATAAAAGTTCGCTCAAAATACTGTATGCAAATGAGAACAGGGAATTTCATGTAAATCCCTTAATGAATGTAACCTTTTCACCGTCATCACCTCTTAGATCGACGTAAAATTCAAAATCGAAGCCGATATGCTTGGGTTATATATGTATTTTTTTCCCCCTTTGTTCTTTTTCACAAAATCCCCATTGTGTAATCCTCTGGTACACTTCTTTGCACGTATGACTAGATATCAAATTTCGAATATTCAAGTAGAATTTAATGAATAGTGATGTTGAAATGAGGAAAGCCTACAAAAAAAAAATTGGATATTTCGCGCAATTTTTTACCCATCACATCCATCAATACAAAAAGCCTGCACATGTTGCCACATTTTAA
The DNA here is from genome assembly GCA_034692225.1 of Polydesmus complanatus. Classification (NCBI taxonomy): domain Eukaryota; kingdom Metazoa; phylum Arthropoda; class Diplopoda; order Polydesmida; family Polydesmidae; genus Polydesmus; species Polydesmus complanatus. Next base: position 7,565 of record JAQGAZ010003045.1, read on the forward strand.
CCTATAAAAAATGAAGTAGATATAAACGAAATTTAATTTAGTAATTTTACTTCGCGGAACATACCTTGGGCAGATTATTAAATTATTAATCAAACCTCAATTTTGGGTTTAATGATGAAAAATTAATAAATTTAAAAATAATTGCATGCGAAACTCAATTATTCAAATTGGCAATCAAACAAATCACTCTATTCCGCCCAAGCAACATTATTGCTTGATTGAATAACGTTAGGTACAGCTAATTAAATTACAGTATTATTATATTATATTAACTACAGATCCATTAATCTTTCCTTAAAATTAATATTAAACGCATTTCGTTTAAATGCACTCAAGATTTCACATCAGCATTTTTATTGAAGAAAACGTCTAAGTTAGGAGGCTGGTATTTGTGATCCGTTGAAATATGAACCAATAACTCATTTGTATTCATCAAAATGCCTTTTTCATTATTAATATTATGATTCGTAGAGCGCAATAAAACGTAGTTACAAACACTTATCTATCATCACAGACAGAATATAAAGCGTTTCAAGTACAGCTGTAAATTCCATGATTGTAATTTGACAACACTTTTCAACTCACTCTTTCACCCTCTTGCGTACGAGGGCAGGCGTTTACCTTAAAACTCCAAATAAACGAGCGAATAAGTTCTGCATAAATTATAATATTAATAGCTCGCAATATTATAATTATCGGCTATTCCTTATTTTAAGTTGCCCGTGTTTTTGCCCCACACCCCGAGAACAAGCTACAGCATATCGATTCCCATTCTAATATAAATAATACTGCACTGCTGCTACTGTACATATTCTTAAATAAGGCGCCTACACAATCCCAACGCGTTGGCAACAGCAAATGAAAACCGCCATTACGTTCCATATATAAACCATTCATGCGAGCAGGACCGGATTTTCGAAATAATTGGCCCATCTCGAAAATGTGTTTAAAATGCCTCAAATTTAAAACAACATATAAAAATGACGCACCATCTTCATTATTAAAATAATGATAAATAATCGATTTCACCAAATTTTGATTTAAGTGACTTCAATATTCTTGTCGGAATTCATATTACCGGTGCAATAAATTTTTAAAAACCTTTCCAACATTTTTTTTTTTTTTTTGCGTTTTGACTGAAACTTGTCAAGATTTTATTATTTTTTTGAATATAAAATTGTCGGAATCGTTTGATATGTCGAAATTACAATAAGTTTTCTAAATAATTTCCCATGTATTTAAATATCAAATTTCTCGGAATCTATTGACTTGTCCAAGATAAAATCTTAAATCATAACGAAGAGGATTATAATTATTTAAATGTAGAGGTGGGCTTTGAGAAATATTAATGCAAGATAGACGGTAAGGCCCAAACACTATTCAAATAAAAAAATTCCGGCCCTGCTCACCAGATTCATAAAACACATCTACAAAAATGTTCTTTTTTCTTATCGTTATAAAATTGCTCACTTTCTAACCAAATAACAAACAACGCATTACTCATAAATGAAAAAGCAAAAAAAAAAAAAAAAGTATATCGCTAAGCATGACCATTTACTTTTCACCAGCATTCAAATTACCACGTGTTATTAAGTGTAAGAAAACCATCGAAACGTGAGAGATATGTTTCTACAAACTTTGTTGATTGGTTATTGACATGTCATTAGCATAGACAACCTGACTCTTCATTTTTCTTCGTGATGATGCGATTTTTATAGTATAACGACTAAGTTTAAATTCGCCACAGCATAAAAAGAAAGAAAGCGAAAACACACACACACACTCACGCGTGCAAGAAATCCAGCAATAAATTACGAAAACGAAATGCGGAAAGTGAGAATGAAAAGAAAGAAACAAATAATTCAAAAATAATAAAATATATCCTCGGCACAGACGTATCTAGAGCAAAATAAAAGTAAAACTCTTCTTCAAATAATTTAATGGCAACCGGAGTCAAAATTAAGTGCTTAGGTGGAGACAATTACGAATTACAGACAGTTCGAGGTTTTTGACCAAAACAATAAAATGGTCAGCATGCGGTTGATTCATAGGCGGTACAAAAGAAAAGTGCAGTGAATTAAGAGATGGAGAAAGGCGAACTGTCCTCGGAGAAAGCTTGATCTTCAATTTTCTGGATGATACAACAACGGAAGACGAGATAAATAATTCTCAAACAACAGCCGTAGCAAATGTATGTGGTCGCTTAGAGTAAGGGTCCAATCATTTTAGCCACTCTTTTGTCTGACCGCCAGCCTGTGTACATGTTCCAATAATAAATACAAATACAGAAGAAAAAAAGATAGAAAAGAAAGAAAATAAACGTTGACTACTATATTATATAGTGCAGTCACACAATAATACTGCTTAGGAAGAAGAAAAAGAAAAGGAAAAAAAAACCCACTTTAATATAAAAACACTGTCTATGACAGATTCGGACGAGTAATAACATGAGAGCGGAATTATGATGCAAGGTAAAAAAAAATCCAGCTACCGTTATTAGTATTGTTCAAATCATGTATTTTTTAACCGCATTATTACTGGTATAGATGTGTACAAACGTGCAACAGTAAATAACAAATAAACAAAGTCGTAAATACATAAAGTGTGTGATAGTAATATAAACCAGACACAGACGCGCCGCGCTAATAAAACAACTACGCGTGTGGTCAATTAACGCCAAACAACTTTGTGACAACGCGCAAAACTCATGCATACATTACTTAAAATCAAGCAAAAATTAATATAATCTATCGTTAATGAGTCTTTGAACAACAACAAAAGTACAAAGTAAGAAGAAATTGCATAAATATCCAGCTGCAAAAAATAAAAATGTTAGTTTTCCAAAATGTTCTATATTTTGATAAAATTGGTACTACTAATAAAGTTACCAATAAAGGTACTTAATAAAGTCAGTTTCAAACTTTAACCAAGAGTACTAGACAAAATAATTTACTCAAGTTAAAAATTCAGATATAAAGTCAAAATTATGGTTTCAAGCACTTTTATTTATTAATTTGCGTAAGTTAATGACAATAGGTAAAAAAAAAAGTAGGAAGGTGGGGTAGGATAGTATTACATTGCGCCACAAAAACAACCAAACAAACAATAAAAGCATAGCAATATAACCTAAATATTTGAGAGGTAATGAGATGAAGTTCAATAGAGTATCGTGGATAGATTTAAGAACTAGAAATAATAGTGATTCAATGATTTGCGGACGACAGAGCCCACAATCACGATATACTAGTATCACTCTCCTTGCTCGCAGTTCAAGAGGAGAAGCATTTGTAAGCTAAACATTACTAAGCAACATAAATAAACCCCTTTATATGTACATTGAGACGTTGCAGGGTGACGGTAAAATATTAACTCTCAACATAACTGTACTCCATTACATTTTGCAATCCAATTTTTGTTTACAGTGTCAGTAGCAAAATGAAATTGAATCGACTTTCATAAATTCGAGTCCACTATTCACGTTATAACTAATGAACAGTTCATTTTTATGAATACTTCTCCTTAACTAAAGTTGTAGAGGAAGGTATGTAGCTCACTCCAGTATTTGTCTCATGACAGTGCTACCATCCGTTGATGAGATATGAAGGTGGAGGCATTACATATTAGCCTACCCTCGTATACCATAATACTGCATTATTAATCTTGAGACACTCCTACACCATAATATTAGTTTTAATATGTCTTTCCGAATTAAAATTCAATGAAGATGTTTCTACAACTAAAATTTAATTAACCTTTAAAAACTCTTTTTTCACAACGGTGACAGTGTTAAGTTAAAGCAGCTAAGCTTTGTTGTTATACGTATGTTGTTAAGCTAATTGTTATACGTAGCCTACATGAACGTATCAAAGATTTTAAAGCTGATGTAGCCTACACTGTAATGCACTTAAATAATACATTTTCAAAATTAAAAAAAAAAAAATATTTAAATTAAAAATAAAAAGTAATCAGTAACTATTGTACATAACAAATGTGACATAAACGGATAAAACAGCAATCGAAACGTTTGAACAGCGCTGTGCAATGATGATCGCATTATCAATTAAGATCAAATCTGAAAAACCCAAAAGTAAAATAAACACAAAGATAAATCTTTTAATATTTTTTTTATCTTGTGTCTTAATGGTCTTCTTTGCTTTTTAGGAAATATTAAGTTACTGGTACTCGAAATAAATTTTTTTTTTTTCATATCACATGAAAAAACATGAAATGCTTAGTATATAAGCCTACTAAAAAATAATTAAATGTTTAAACGTAATATTGTAAAGGTATAACCTTACGATAATATTTAAGGTAAACCTTTAAGGTTTAAACAGCTAAAAGTTTGAAAAGATTATACTAGTATTTTCAATTCAGGGAATCCAATCCCTCACTAACCAATAGGATTAATGTCACAAACGTTTCTTAGGAGGTCGAAAAACTTCAAAAAATGAAACTCAATCAGTGATGACCATGAATGGGTATTTCTGAAAGAAACATGCGTGCTGTTCGAGACTATACTTGAGCAGCCTGAATGTTTTCCTCAGTAATGCTTATTGAGAGCTAAAAACACTTCATATGGATTTATCCAAACAAAGGAATTACGAGGAAGATGAAAAATTGGTAGAAATGGTTTACGAAATTAGATGGTACTTCATACTTTCTAAGGAACAGAGATCATGGAAAGTTTAAATCGCTGGCAAAAATATATTTTTGCAGTGAGAAATATTGGCGTTTTAAAAAAATTATTAAGGTAAGCCTACAATAAATTATATTTAATTTGCCTTATATTAATAAAAATAAAAGTATAGAAATTTAAAATTAACAAACTTTTTAGAATTTCATATAATACATATCGGTACAATGTACTTATATTATAATTAAATTCATCAACAATAAATTGAATTTGTAATACTACTTGTATATCTTACACTGTGATGTATAATGTACTTTAATATTATTATGACTGTCGTACTATAAAATGTCGCAATAAAAATTGAATATTTTATGGCGAGTAATATCTTTATACAATTCATAAATAAACAAATAGACGTCGAGCATAATCAAATTTCGTAGACTTTATTTTAATAATAAATTCAAACCTCTGAGATTAAAAAAGCATTGCGTCGCACTGTCAAGAAGATTGTCTGAGACTGGAACAAAGTTGTTACGAAAATTCGATTTAAAATCTAGTTCAAAAACTTAGAATCAAAAATAAAATTATAATTAAATTTTCAAAAACCAAAGATATTTAACCTGAAATCTTTACTCAATGAGATAAATTGATGAAGAATAATAATCGATTCCGCCATCGTCATTTCAGTCGATGGTTAGCCATAAAAATCAAAACTTCTCAACTATTTTTATCCTTCGCTATTTACGTCTACTGTGTTTAACTCCCAAATGATCATAAAACTCCATCTATCACACTTTCAAATACAGTATGTTTTTTTCCCCCCGCTTCTTTCCTGCTTTCATTCGTTTAATAATCTCGGCCAGGCGGTAACTCTCTCCCATCACTCCCACCCATCATCTTCTCTTCGCTCTCCGCATCGCAGCATCTTTCATCTCTCTCTCTCTCTCTTTCCCTCTCTCTCAAATTTGTCTGCTTCTTGTTTAATTTGCCATCGCGACAACGAGTTTGGCGATTCCACTGCACTTTAACTTTTATGTGTTTGTACAGTTATGAAAATGTCGTAAAAATCAAAATTTAAAGCCTCAGCTCCCAAATCTCTCACATGACTCCCGACTTTTTAACACGGAAAAATTGGTAAACACTAAAGTGAAGAAAAATATATAAAAATGTAGCCTCTGTTCGCATCCATGGAAACTCTAAGAAATATCGACCCATTTAATTCATCTCTATCTTAAGATGAAACTCATAACGGTTAAAAAATAATACAAAAAAAAAAAAAAAAAAATGCGTGTTGTAGCCTAATAAAAAAAAATTGTTAAACACTGTTGTCAAGTAAAATAACATACAATCAAATCCTTTAAATACGAGGGTAGGCTGATAAGTAATGCCTCCACCTCCATATCTTTTGAACGGATTGGAGCACTGTCTTCAAACA
>JAQGAZ010003046.1:0-13629 GCA_034692225.1 Polydesmus complanatus
TTAAAATATTTCGTTTTTATTTAAAATAATACACTTTTAATTATTATAATATTCACTGGGTGTTAAATTATTTATTCCTATTCGGGGAAAACTTTGGCAGTGAGACGTTTAGCTATGAATCTTATGTCGGCAAATTTTCGAAACTCATGCTATGACGTCACTTCACAAGTTATCGTACTTAATGTACTTATCGTCGTGTACGGGACGTTAAGCGCAAGGTCTCTAATCAGTTTGCAGTGACGAGACGGTAATTGATTGGATTAAGCCTAATTCCGTGTTGTTACGTCCGCGAGAGACAGGTGGCGCCCTCTCGTGAGCAAAATCGTAGACGACAGCCTGGAAGCGCTCCCTCGGATTACGCGTCGCCCCCTTTTTCTCCCTCCCCCACTACACTTTTAAAATAGCACTCCAATTAAACCGCACTACATTTTAAATCTCTCGAAGAACTCTTCAAAAACTCCCTCGCACAACGCGCTTTTTCATTAAAAAAAAAAAGTAATAAACCCTCGCGCATCGCTACTCATGTATCGGCGTTTCCCAACCTTTTTATTTAATGTTACCAATCAAATTATTACATTTACGATACTGTACTAAATGAATACATGTACTGTATTAAAGTATGTAAGTCATTAGAATAATTTTGTCAAAAAATTCCAACCTTTTCATCAAAAATGGTGATATTTTACTTTTAAAAAAAATGGTAACAGTTTAATAAAAATAAAAATAAAAACAAATACGGTACATGTACTGCAAAAAAATCAACTTTTACTGCTTTGCAATAAAAGTTGCCTAAAAAAAATTCTAAGATGTAGCACAGATGATAAGAAATGCGTTTTAAATCCTCAAAAGCATCATACTGTACTGTAATAAAAATAAAAATACCCCTGCGAAATAACTTTTAATCCTTTAACAAAACAAGCTCAACTTTAATGCTCGATTCATCGTTAAAAATCATCGTTAGAGCTACAAAATTCTCAAGTTTGTTCGCATAATTAGCTCACTTATTCTGTATCTCATTGTCAGCGGATTTCTTCATATAAATTAATCTTGATTTAAAGTTTTGATCGCCTTCAAAAAAAAATATATATATTAAATTTCCTCAAACTTGATTAAGTAAAACGTCTTTCTGAATCGAGATCAAAATAAAAAGTAACTGGGGGAGATAGCGAGAGCCGCGGCACCTAGATTGGGAAGCAGACTATATCGGTAGTCTTTTTTTTAAAAAAAAATAATTCTTAGAGCCACGGGTGTCGTAGCCTATTTGTATAACTACTTAGAGCGAGTTAGTATAACGCATTAAATTTTTAAATATCTTTAGGACAAATTTTTTTTTATTATTATTATCCTTTGCACAACGCGATTTGTAACTCGCGTTAACTTTTTTAAAAACCTCATATTACACGGCTCTCGAGTTTCAATCCGTCGTAAGTAACTTTCCTCGTACAACGCGATACTAGATTGTTAAGAATTCGTCTCATCATCTACGGCACATGGAGAAAAGCCTGCGCATCTTTCAATATCCACGAACTATAAAAGTTTATTTAACCGCGTAATAACAATTCACCCCCCCCCCCCACTCCCCCTACCACTTTCCTCAATAAACTAAATTTGAAAAGCTTAAATTAATAACAAAATACGTTTTACAGCAAAATTTAGTAGAAAAATTGAGCAATATCATTTAATTGTTTTGTTAAAAAAAAATAATTCTTCAAAGAAAATTCGTGAATATGAACCTTAATTTAATAAATAATCCAATATGAAGCTAAAATAGGTTTAATAAATATTTAAACTATCTATTATGCACTTATTTTTCAAACTATCCCCCTCCCAAAAAAAAAAATCGTATTTTTTAAAAAAAAAAAAAAATTTCGTTGTACCGATCAAATTTCCCCGAAGAAAAAAAAAACTAAATGTATACTTTTAACAGGGAACTTGCAAAGACTTTGAATGTACTGTACATGTTCTGAGAGTTTCGCCATATCAACTACAATAAAAGTTTCAATCTCTCTCGTCCCTCTCCCAGCAACAGGTGATGTCAACTAGTTAATTAGTAATAGTAAACTTGCCATGAAGTCCAATTTCATGGTAACCAACGACATAGGTACCATAATAATACACGTACTCGTAATTAAAGCGAAAGCTGTAAAACGAGAGCCCTGTACTGGTACATAGTTTTGTTTCGCTCGTCAGACCACTTCCGCTTTAGAAGAGGCATTAACAGTCGACGACGACTCTTTAAGTCCCGGCAAAGCTCATCGTTAGCCGGACTTATGTCGATCGCGACGGCTTAACCGAGACTAATGAGAGCACAATGAAAAGGAAAAAAAAAAAAATAATACGCGGCGGATAGCTTTATATTAAGCTGCAGACAGGTGGCGCGCACGTTGGGACGCAAATCACTAGGGAACCTTTACATAGTCCAACACGGAACAAAATCTTCGGTCTACCGTTTCATCATCGCTCGGTTAGTACGGCCGTTGCATAATAATTTACCGTAGTAAATCCAAATATATGTACACGCTTTCAATAAACAAAAACACAATGTAAAGAAATAATTTCTTAAGACATTCTAAACCCTTCATAAACTTAAAAATTTCGAACTACAGTACAATATTATTCAAACTTTTTGATAAAATTTCTATTATTTTGTTTGTTTGCTTTTTTGATTGATTTTTATATGCGGTAGATATTGTCGCATAACCAAAAATTATAATGTAATAAATTATGTTGGTCAAATTTCTGTAACTAAAAGAGTACATTTAGCTAAGCCCAGCCCAATAATTTCGCAAAGTGCTTATCCAAATGTCCACTGTTTAAACTGCAAATTATAACTTGTTACTATAAAGCCGGAAAAATAATATTGCACCAGAATTAAAATTACTCGTAAGAAAAAGCAACGTACAAACATGTCACTTTAAACAATAAAATAAAATGTTAAATGCGTTCTAATGTCAACAAAGTATCGATTTCTACGCAGCGCACGTGTATTCGAAAACACGTTCAAGAGCTTATGAAAACATAAGCAAACAGGTGGTTCCGTTTAAGCTTCCTACACATTCAAATAATAATTCTTTTCCTCTCAAGACAGGTGATCGTCGCAAATACTTTGTTGGAGGATAGGAATTAAATTGCACAAAATTTAAGGTTCTTCGAACAATCAAAAACTTTTACAAATTTTAGACAAATTTAAAAAAAAAGAATTTTTATCAATAAAAAGCTATATGTTTTAAAAAAAAACAATTTACCCAAAAACTTAAAATTAGTTACTTCTTGGTAATCAATAAACAACTATTAATGCTTTAAATTATAAAACTATAATGTGACGCTATTGGTACGCTATAGATTAAAAAGCAGGCATTGCATTACAACGAATCACTGCGAGTGAATAATTATGTTCATTAGTTATAAGTCCTCTTAAAATAAATTTTCAAAATTAACAAGAACTTTTATTTGATAATTAAAATTCGAAATGGAGACTCACTCAAAACTTAATCTGAAAACTTACTAAATATTATTAATTACGGTTACGGAGAAAATTTACTCAAGCATCCAAGTTGGTTTCAATTAATATTATTTACCGGTAATTTAAGAATCATTGAGTTTCTTTGAATGTTTTTGTTTTTGTAGCTTATTTTTCTATATGTGAATGGCAGTAATTAATAATTAACAACTAAATAAATCTCCAAAGAAATAATTACTTTACGTACAAAAGTCCAAAAAAATAAATTCAGCACAAAAAAAAACAACTTCGAACTAAACCAAAAACTTTAAAACTTCATAAAATGATTTCAAATTTTGATTCAAAACAACAAATTCGAAACCTCTCTCCCTCATAAAAAAAAAAAGAAGACCAAAGACAGAGACTTGCACTTCCAAGTACTGTATAATTCGGTACCGGTATTATAAGATTCAGCAACGAACCGTAAAGTTGGTTAAATAATTATTTCCTTCTTTGAATATATCTTTAATGGTGATCTATACTCAACGCGGAAACTTCAAATGATCGTCAATTCGCTTTCATCAAAAACACTCAATAAGAAATATTTTTATGTAAACAATCCCTCGAACTAAAGTTGCGGGCACGTGTTTCTCCGCCGCTTCCCTCTCTCTCTCTCCCGCCACTTACGTCACCTGACCTCATTTTTAATCATCTCCATCCAGCAGCAGTTCTTTCAAGTCGGCCGTAAACAAGCGAACTGACTGATCCGAAAACCAACCAAAATAGCAACAGAAAATGATTATAATAAAAGTACAGTCGAAGTGAAACCTCCCAAATTCAAAAGAAAACCTAACCAAATAGCATCTCATACGAAAATTAAACGGAGGAAAAACATGACACAGCTCTTAACTCCTCGCAATATTAATTATTACTTATAAATTTAGTCAAAATCAGAAGACCCGAGAAGATCTAAATCGGAGGCCAACATCTCATCTCAAAACTCTTTCACTCGACTTTCTTTCTTAAAAAAAAAAATCGATTCCGCTTCTGGTAGATAATTTAAACAGACACCATCAGCAAACCCTTTACAACCTAATACAAGATAAATAAATAAAATAAGAACGCACACTATAGAACTAAAAGAAAAAAGAAAAAAAAAATAGAATACAGCTGAGGAAAATAACGGCTAGATATAAATAAATTTTTTAAAACAACAGCTTCATATAAAATAGAAGAGCAATTGATTTCTAAACGTAGACAGATGCCAACCGCAATACAAATCTTTTTCCTTTTCCAAAACAAAAACACACACAAAAGACTTTGGGATAATGGAAAACGTTGGGAAAGAAAGAAAGAAAAAAGTGTTTTTCTCTCACTCACTCACTTTCCTTTTTCTCCTTCCTACTAAAAACCTAAACAAAAACCCCAGGAAAAAAAAAAAAGAAGAAAATCTTCCCCGATCAAACAAACCTCATCGTAGATTCCTAAATCCACCATCAACTTACTGCAACAACTTTTATATATCTAAATGTTTTGATGGCATTTATCCAAAGCACCGGTGCAATGTATACGATCGAGTACACGGTAATACATCTCTTCAACTGTCGGTGATGCTGATGGAACAACGAGAACAATCTCTATAGGACCAAAACACACACGGAGAGAGAGAGAGCTAGAGAAATAATAAAAAAAAAAGGCATTCGAACTAAATGTACAAATCCTTCTCACATTTTTTTTTTCTTCCTGCAGTTTCTGCTTTGTCGATCGAGTGGAAAATACCGAAGCTTTCGAGCTCTTAGGTTGAGGAAAATTAAGATAAGAATTAAATGCGAGCAACGTACCTTGTGACATGCGCGAATGTTCCATGTGTACAAAACACAATTGATCAACGCGATATATCCACAGGTATTCGACACACTAATCGAAATCTCCGAAAACACTTCTTATACTTTTAGACTCGATCGGTCTTAATCCTTGAACTATGCAATTGCAAATACGAGTAAAAGTTAGCAAACAACATGTACAACTCTTAATTTTTTCTTCCTTCTTTTCTTTATTGGATCTCCTTTTGATTTTTTTTTCTTTCTCTAAGTTTTCAACGTTTGAAACTCTAGTCCGTTTCGATTATATCTGTGTCTGTGGCGGAACAGAAATAAAACAAATTTCATTTTGGAAGAACACCAACAAACTCACACACACACACGTCTTTCAAAATGTGGGAGCCTCAAAACTTACGACTTTGACTTTTCGAGCAAATGATGAGGGGAAATTCCGATTTTTTTACTTTCACTTTCTCAGTTTTTATCTTTCTCAAAACACATGCAACGTTGAATTCGTTCACGCTTTCTGCTTTAGAAAATTAATTTTCACAGAATATAATTACTAAACCTCAAACTAAAAATTCATAAAGCTTTCAATTAGTTGGAATTAAAAAGATTTACCGGTCCTTTTTTTTTTTTTGGAAATAAGCCTGCCTTTTTTTCTCCCCCCATAATATATTACTTGAGTCAGAAATAGATGAAGATTTTAAAGACGAGCGTCGAGAAGTTAATGAACCTTATAACGTACCTTTTTACACGCTGATGTTTTTGGGTATTTTTTTTAACAAAATAATATCAGCGAAAACATACTGGGGGATTTTTTTTTTTTCGGAGGCAACCTGCGCCAAAATTCTGCCTAAATATAAACGTTTGTGCAATATTTTTTTCGCCAATAATAGATGCAACAGCCGAGCAATAATGCATTCGCAACTTATCACGATGTATTTCATGTAAATACCTGAGTAAGTAATAAATTAAATGTTGGAGAGTGATGAGTGAGTTTTTAACTTACGTAATATGCCGCCAACTCGTAAAATATCCCAGAAGATCCCTCGCCAACTCCTCCACCGACATCTCGCACTGGTACCTCAAACACTTAACAAGTTAAAGATAAACGAACGTTAATGTCTTTTGAACATTAATCTTATTTAATCTACTTGATTCAATCATGTCAATTGATTGAATTACTGCGCTTATTGTTGAATTGTTGTTGTTGTTAGACGCCATGTTGGGAATCGTACCGCACACGCCACCCTACATATTAAGAAGCCATAAGTCAAAAAATATTTCAATTTTTGAATGACATTTATATTAAAAATATTCTTGAATAACTTACGAACAAATTTGTTTAGTATAATTAATTAAAATAAATAAAAAAAACTTTATTTTTCTTACCGAAATGCTGGAGAATCCTTTCTTCCGAAACACGCGCAACGTTACCCGCATTGTGATTGGCTGCACCGGAAAGATAAATACAGCGTAAGCTCTCGCTTATAAATTGAGCGGAAAACGTCATATATTCTGCTGCGCACAACTGCTTCGTGTATTTTTATGGTAACGCCACATCACTAGTCAAGATGAAAGTTACTTTACAATTATTAATTTTTCTCGGAGTTTTCCTTTGCACCAGCTATGGAAATACGAAAAAGAAGGGGGAGGTTTGTAAAAATACACGTTGAAACGCTTGATTGTAGATGTAAATTATTTTAATATTTGTAATTTAGAGTCAAACGTTGACCGAGCGAGTTCAGCAATTGACAGATTTAACTAGCAAGAAAAGCATCATTAAGATGAATCCAGATCGTTTTAAACAATTTGTTAGAAGTTCACCTCGAAATTATTCAATGATAATCATGTTTACAGCTTTGGCCCCGCAAAGACAGTGCTCCGTATGCCGGTAAAACTGATGTTACTTGACGTTGTCACCATGCAATTACCGGTATTAGCCACGTGTAGTGTTTGCTAATAACTCGATTCCTTTTTTTAAAAAAACAGAGCTGCTAACGACGAGTTTCAGATATTGGCTAATTCATTCCGGTATTCTACTTCGTATTCCAACAAATTGTTTTTCGGTATGGTTGATTTCGATGAAGGCTCCGACATTTTTCAATCGGTTTGTAAACAATGTTCCAATAGCAGAATGTTCATAAATATTAATTATACGTTTCGATTTTCAGTTGAAGATCAATTCGGCCCCGGTTTTTATGCATTTCCCTCCTAAAACGAAGGCTAAAAAGAGCGATACATTAGATATTCAAAGAGTAGGATTTGCCGCTGAAGTGTTATCTAGATTCGTAAATGAACGTACTGATATTCAGGTAAAATTTTAATTCTTACCGTCTTAGTAAATAGTGAAAATAAATTTGTTTAACATCATGTAGATTCGTATTTTCCGTCCTCCAAATTATTCGGGAACCATCGCCTTAACTTTGCTTTTCTTGTTAATTGGAGGTCTCATGTATCTGCGAAGAAACAATCTGGACTTCTTGTATAATAAAACCACCTGGGCAATAATTGCTTTGGTACTTACTGTGTTAAGACTATTATTTTTTATTATAATTACCGTATTAACAATTTGGATCTTTTGAAAATATTAAGAGCTTCGTATTTGCGATGACATCGGGACAGATGTGGAACCACATTCGAGGACCACCGTTCTTCCATAAAAATCAAAATGGCCAAGTGGTAAGTAAATTTAATGCTTTTCAAAACTCTCTACATAAAGAAAATAGAAACTTGGTTATAACATCGATATATTGGTAAAAATTTAAAGATTTTCTTACATTTTTAAGTTGTAGTTTTGATGCATAACGTTCCAAAAATCTATAAATTAATTCCAAGCTGAACAGTTTCATTGTAAAAAGATTTTAAAAATTGGGTCAATAATAATTATTTTTTGTCCAAAAATAGAATTATATTCACGGTAGTAGCCAAGGTCAATTTATTGCGGAGACGTATTTCGTAATTGTGCTCAGTAAGTTTCAATTCATTTTATTATTGTACACTTTTAATAATAATTTCCATCACTAAACACTTGCTTATTTTGATTAGATGCTTTCACAGTATTAGGAATGATAATAATGTGCGAAGCAGCCTCATCAAACGGCGATGTACAAAAACGAAAAGGTAAATTCAAGTTTTGAAAATATAAAAAAATAAATTAATTCAAAAATCTATCTATATACATGTTTTAGCTGTAGCAATAGTTGGATTAGCCCTAGTGGCGTTCTTTTTCAGCGTAATAATTTCTATATTCAGATCGAAAGCGCACGGATATCCCTATAGGTAATTTACAAGAATCTAAATATTTACAAACATTAATTTGTACTAATTATTTTTCTTTTACATCTTATTAGTTTCCTTTTGAAATGAAGAATTTTACAAAATATCATTTTAAGTTTAAGATTTATGTCACCGGTTATCTTTTAGAAGATTTTGACACTTTCTATTTAATAAAATGCATAATTATTGTGCAACAGAAAAATTGGTCACTCGTAAACTTTAAATAAATATCGTACACGGTTCAAAGTAAAATTTGAACCCGTGTTTTTAAAAAATTCCAGGGATAATTATTTTTCTAGTTTTCGGATAATCTGGGAATTTCTCCTGATAATATTTATGGCTTTGAATAGCTGAAATTACTTGATTTATCGAGGAAAAAATCCAAGATAAAAGTAACAAGGAATTGTTAAATTTAAGTAATATGTTTAAGGAAAGATAAATTAATATTTCGGCCAGATAATGAGGACTCGACACAGACTCGAACCAATCTCCAGTAGGAATTTTGTATTCAAATATTTTGTTCGAGTCTAAAAATTAATAAGTCGAAATTATGTATCGATTGATAATTAAAAATGGACTCCTACCTTTTTCGCTATTTCTCAAGTTGGCCAAAATGATTAATGTACGATGTTGATGCCAAGAAGCCCAGAAATATAATACGATGCCCAACACTTGGTACCACTTCCAATTTGCGTCTCGTTTAAACGAAATATGGTCAAAACCTTACAAAAAATAAACAAAATACAGTAAATAACGGCCTCGAATTTAAATTATAAACATTTTTTGTAGAAATTTATTTTCTTCAATTACTTTAATTGCAGTAATATTGAAGATATGAACTCCAGTCTCTGTTCATTTTATGAAAGTTATTAAAATGAACATTAATTGCTCGATTTACTGCAAATTGTTTTAATTTAATTATGTAAAAAAACAGCTGCATTTCTAGGACGGAAAACATATCTTAATTCTCTGTTTTGAGACTTTGAGTGCTATCAATAATACTTATTCATCTTGTTTTAATTATTATTTAAATACCGTACCTTGTTTAGTAAATCCCGGAGCTTCAACCAAAATTGAAGTAAGAACGTTAATGTAGAATGTGATTCCTACTACGTAATGTCCGAGTGACATTGTAGCCGAAGGGGAGAAAACGCTAACGAAACAACATTCGTATAACCTTCGAGAAACTTGACAAAACATGAGAATCATAGCTACTATAATAATCTCAGGATCCATATCTAAAAATGCATGTAATGTCAAATATTAATACGCAATTAAATCGACAATAGTTAAAAATCGTTAATCGTTTACCATAAGCATTTCTGTCAGAACTGGCGACAATGTCCAAAAATAAAACAAAATAAGGAAAAGATGATTGAGTCAAGTAAGAGAAAAATAAAATGAGCATAAGCGCCGAACAGTAGATCGTCGCGATCAGATAAAAATGAGTGAACCATCTATGAAACAGACGTAAATACAATTTCAAATTAATCTCGTAAGATTCGAAACTTACCTTTTAGGTACATGAGTAACAAATGGCCAAGAAATAATACTGAACGAATACTTTTTCCGAGGTTTTTCGGCCTCTGTTTTCCCGTAACTTATTGCCTGATGAATCCAATGAGGAATGTATTTGTTGAAATAAACCACCAAAATGCTTATTCCCATTATTAAAAGAATGTAAGCAAACCACATCAAAGCTAACCAATTGCATGATGTTATTATATTTATCAAAGTACTCATTATTATTCATTCAACATTAAAATGAGTAAAGAAACACCCGGTCAATAAATCACACGTGTAAAATCATCAGCTGTTTCTAAACCATAATTCCACTCACCAATCAGGTATACGTTTTAAAATGATTTAATTTATAAAAATTAAAATAATTTGATATTTTATTAAATTATACGTTAATATTTATAAATATTTAAAAAAACAAGTTTATATTTTTAATATTTTTAAAAGAAAGAGACTGTTCTAGTGTAACACATCCTTACCCCAGCTAAAGGAACGCCTTTCTTCACAGATTGTATAGGCTATTCCGCTACGTATTTCTAATTCTGCAGGAATCTCATTTTATATGACGTCATATAACTGATTTTGTATTGCATAACATAGGAAACCAAATACTGTACTATTATTAATATTTAACTAGTTGTTGCAACGATTGTTCATTATTCCAAAAATAAACAACAAACTGAGGACTATTAAAAACGCACCCGAAACGATGAAAAACGAATTGAAAAGCCAAAAAGAAAATAAATATAAATTTCGGTTACAAAATTGGGTTTCGTCCGCGGCGTTGGTTATATGAAAAATCGGTTTATACGCTCCGTAAACGAGGATACAACCTGATTAAAAACATAAACACACATTTTTAAAAAAATTAATATTTTTATTTAAATTTTTTTAGGTAACAAGTCACTAACCTGCGATGTACCAGGAAAAAGTGATTCCGTTGACGATGTTGGTTAAGGCAATTGCGAAACGGTGCAAAGGGAAATTGTCATCGATTTGCATAATACGATTCAAAAATACGGCTGAACTACTAATTATAGTCAAAATTCCTCCCGCAATTAGAAAAATAGGGATATATTTTTGCTTTGGACAATCATCCATATAAATCAAGCCTAAAGATTTATAATTAAAGAAATTATTATTATTATTATTATTTTTGAGAAAAAAACGTAAACAAATTTACAAAATACTAGTAAAATAAATTACAAATTAAATTAAAATTTGGCATTAAAAGTATAGGATTTTTAATATCACTTACAATAAATTATTATATTTTATATACAGTAGGCCTAATATTATTATATTATTTACCTATACAGAGCATGCTACCGGCCAACATCAAAGATAAACATAAACAAGAACCATTATAAACTATAACGGGAAAAAAAATATTAATAGAGGAACTGTTGTTGATTATAGCCAAGCAATTAATTTGATTGTATAATGAAACATGTGATTAAAATTAAAGCACACTCGCTGGTTGCCTTTATTTTATGATGCCAAAACGAGGCAACCAAGCTCCCAGTATCAAACTGATTTAAATCCTCAAATCATAATTTTGGGATAATCAACATTAAAATTTTAATATTAATTAATTTGATTGACAACTGAATTTTGCATTAGGTTTTTAAAAACAAACTAAATTAAAAATTGGATAATTATTATGACTGCATGTACCCTAATATTATATTTTCCATGTAAAACATGTAACGAGACAAATGAAATGATGTAAGCAGTTGAATGCAATGCTACTTATTTGAACTTACTTAATCGTGTTTTCCATCTGGGACTATTGGGTAGAATGGTTGCCGCTTCTCTCAATATCAAAACCTTTCGATTATGTCCAAAATCTAATAAGAAAATAATTGAATGGTTACTCAAATCTTAGCGCATATTCCGACCGGATACCGTGGTAATCGGGTGTATTGTCCGAATAAACGGGGGAGATCAACTTTCCGCAATGGACCGAAGCGATGAGGTTGCTCTGTTCGTTAAGCATGAGCCTTTGACTTTTTTCAAGGAGGAATCGCTCCTGGTCTTCAACGACTTCTTGTTTTTCAGAGATGAGCAGTAGTTTCTCGTCTACATCCATCGTGTTCGATTGTTTACGGCGAACTAACACGAGCGATGCAGTTGGAAACACACGGTTTGGAGTGTGGTGAACATCTGTCGGTGATACATTCCCTCACTAATCACTTTTTATTGTGTAGCGAGTAGTCGAAGCCAGCAAATGGTTGCGAAAACTGCGCTGCAAGTGTCACTATTTTAAATAAAAATTATTATTATTATTATGCGCTTTTTTGCTATTTTTACTTAATAATATAATGTATATTCAGACGAGTTGACATACTGTACGTTCAAGTGTCGGGGAAAATATTACCCTTCACATTTCAATTAAAAAGGATATAAAATTAGCATAATACTGTAGGGAAATTTTATAAAATAAAATATGGAACAGGAAGTAGTCACGTTACTCGAGATAGGCTTTTTATTACTGCCCGACTGTATTAATTCATGTCAAAATAATTTTCAAAGCATAATTATCGTATAATAATATCGCTTGCTTTTATTACGGAAAACAGCGCTTTTTAATTCGTTAGATATTTTTTTTTTTAATAAAAATGAATTAAGGTAGCCTACAGTCATGTGGATCAAAGGCGGGTGTGTGGGTGTTAAGACTAGTTAGGGGTCGGAATGAAGCCAAGTAGGGAGTATGTATCTTCGTGTTCGATGCTTCCACGGTTTCAGTCGAATATCCGGTGACCGTTTCCCGTCTTCATTACGTCTGAATATTTAAAAAAAAAATAAGACAAAAAAAAAAAAAAAATTTTTAAATAAATTTACATATACAGTAATTAAAAATAAAAAGTACCTTTTTAATTGTTTAGAATTTGAAATGTCTTCAAAATTTGAAGAAAATGCAAATCGAGTACACAAGAAAAGGCAAATTAATAAAATTGCTTTTACTCTAAAATTCATTTTTTATTTTTTTTTTTTGTTCAAAACAACTTGAATTACTTAATGAAAATAACTTTAATTCAAATTGACATAAATTGCTTTTTATATAGTTTTGAACTTGGAATAAATTTCATTTGTCAAATCTACAGTATGGTAGAATAATAATAATTCTGTTGTCTACGGTGCATGTAATTATTTAGCAAAACGTTTTTGTGCACCATCTGCGATGTAAAATAAATTCATCAAAAATAATAATAATTATTATTCTTACAATTTTTTTGTCTCATAAAATACCGGTAATTAATTATTATGCAATAAAAAAAAATTAAATGTTTTCGAAAACTTTCCAATTTTATTTTTTGGCAAGTACATGTAATTGATTTGTAATAAATTACGAGTATTAGTCAGAGATTAACCAACTATCGAAAATGATTTTTTTAAAATCCTTTTTCAGCTAAACTTTCCAATCACCGAATATTTAATTAATAATTTATTTAAATAATTGTAATTTGTTGCCCCGTGAGCACAGGTCATATTACCAACACTCGATGTCTTTTGTCTTTCTTTTACTTATCTCGACTGCTTATTTGGGGGGGGGGGGGGGGGGGG
>JAQGAZ010003047.1:0-13617 GCA_034692225.1 Polydesmus complanatus
CTAGGTCAGTTAGAAACGTGATAACTCTATATAAGATTAATCGAAATTGGTTTATGAGTGCACATTTCTTTTTTTTTATTTCATTTTTTCTTTTTTTATTTCATTTTTGTTTATAATTGTTTTGTTCAATGCACAGAGTCAGTGTTTGCTTTCTTATTCAAATGACCGTCATTCTCTTCCTTTCTGTTTGCTCCTCTCCGAGACCCAAATTTTGTCGCACGGGTCTGTACGGAAGAGTTAAATCTTTATATTATCAGTTTGTAAAATTATCATGTTCATTTCACGGGTTATACCCAAGGTTATGTATACCTTTTCTAAATTTGGCTGAAACGGCTGTCTAGATACAAATAAAAAAAAAAAAAAAACTACTGTACACTGGATTCCGAAAAATGGTGTAGGAACCTGTATAGTCCTTAGAAACCGGAAACATTCGAAAACACTGCGCAATATTGCTTCCACTCTTAATTATTTACATGTACAGTAAACCTACATGTACCTCGTGTCAATTCACATATTAGACCTACTTAACCATGCGCATCTCGCAATTTACAGTATACTGCATGTACAATGTTAATAATTTTCTTGTATAATTATTATAGAAACAAAAACTTGGAATCACAGAAGCTATCCACATGTTGATTTCAGATTACTCAAGTCTATAAATTTACGCTCATAAATTATAATTTACCTTTCCCCGTCGCCCACACGAACAACCTTCAAGACATCTTCACAAACAACTGAATCGACTGTTTGAAATTTGCATAATACCGGTAACTGTCAATTGCGAGTGCTGATTGGGTCATGCGACTACTTTCAATTGCCACTCCCACTGTGACTATATTATAAACTTTTAATATGACACGATATTATTTAAATTATGTCTTTCAAAAAATTGATGTAGCATTAAAATTAGCTACAGTACATGATTGTATAACATATGAACTACGAGGGAGGTGGGGGAAGGGGGGGCGAAACTTATTGGACAGAAAATGCTGCAATAAAAATTGAACAAGTTCGAAACTACTATAGATCATAATACTGTAACTATGGCACTGTAGATCGAACATTGATACATTTTTAGAAGTTTAATTAATCACATCGTCCTAACCATTAGAATAATGATATTATACTGCATTAATTTTGTGAAAATCGACCGAAATCTAAAGTAACCTACTCTTATCTCTTCCGATAGTTTTTATTCATTTTTTTTTAAATACATGTAGGCCTACTGTACATGTAATTAAAATTAATTTCATCAAGTCATTTTCAATGCGAATAAACCGAAGTCTTTGTAAAATTAGCCAATTATTAATTACCCCATTATGTTTATTCTTCTTTTATTATCTAAATTTTACCCATGTTATATAAAAAAAAACATTCTTTTAAAAAAATGTGACCACAAAGATGTATACAAAGCATTGGCTTTTTAACAAAAACGTTTGATTCATAAACTATCATTAGTTAAGAGCAAAAGTTTTAGGATTAAAACAGTATACAATTACTGAGATAGATAATAATAATAACCACAGAAAACGCAAAAAAAAAAAAAACGAGACTAACACTTCGTTGCCACCGCCAATCTCGATTGATGTAAACATTGTTTATCATAAATTTTCTTAAAACTATCGTTTAAGCCATATTAGCGTCACTAGCAAAAAGCGATAAAAAAAAGTTCACTCAGCCAGTTGAACTCCTCCTAAAAATCGTCTTTATAAACCTTATTCTACGGTATTACTTTTATCTACTTTTATAAACTCGATAATAATTATTATAAAATGTAACCATATATTTTAAATTTGTTTGAGTTGTCGTTGAGGAAAATCAACGCCAAAATCTTTAAACTCGTTTTCGAGTTAATCTAGTTTTAACTTTTCCGGTGGCAACGAAATAGTACATGTACTGCACTTTTATGCACCAATAATAATTATTATTGGATTAGCAAATAAAAAACGAAATTCCGGCCGGAATGTTTTGCAAAAAAAAAAAAAAGTAAAAAAAAAAAACAACTTTCCAAAACTTGAATTAAGATCTAAAATTAAAAATTATAAATTAAAGTAAAATAAAAATTAAAAATAAATAAATAAATTTTCTTACGTTTTCGCCAATCTTAAAACGTGCAAAATCACTTCGTCGACGGTGTGATTATTGAGCAACGTTTTCACAGCGTTGTCGTCAATCACTACCGTAAAAAGCAACTTACAATTCTCCCTCAGTCTATCCATCATAGGATAATCATCTGGTTTAACCGGAGTGTGACCGCATCGTTCGATGACCGCTTCCAGCAGAACATCCACGGCTTTGTCGGGCCAACCGAAACCTTTCAGCGTAGCTTCGTCGACCAGTAAAGTTAAAAGTTCTTTAATGCTATCGGTCAGCGAAGATTTTTTCTCGGCTTCCGTCAAAATAGGAATGGTCGAGAGCGAAAACTTCACTTCTTGCGCCCCCAACAGTTCTTCGGCCTGATCACGATGACGCTTGCGCACGTGCCGAACCAGACAATCTTGCCTAATAAAAGCTCTTCCGCACGCTTTGCATGACTTGGGTTCTTCGCGCGTGTGGGTAAGCATGTGCAGCTTCAGGGAAGGTTTAATTGCGAATGTTTTATTGCAAAGAGTGCATTGAAACGCTCTGACGCCAGAGTGGAGAACTGAATGTCGATTCAAATCTTCTTTCCTCACGAAAGATTTGTTGCAAACGTCACAAGTGAACGGTTTCACTTTATCGTGAACGTATCGCATGTGCATAAGAAGTCGCGCTCGGCGATTAAACCGCTTGCCACAGTGTTCGCAAGTGTGTCCGTTTTCTCCGGTATGATGGAAGAGATGAGCTTTCAATCCCCCGATTTGGATAAATTCTTTACCGCAGTGCTCGCATTTGTGCGGTTTAACTCCGGAATGAGTGCGCAGATGACGGTTCAAGGTACCTTTTAAGGTAAAGCGGGATCCGCAATCGGAACATTCATAAGGTCGTTCACCCGTATGCACCCGACAATGTTTTTTTAAAGCAGCTTCAGACGCAAAGGCTTTGGGACAAACCTTGCACTGAAACGGCTTCTCCCCGGTGTGCATTCGCATGTGGACAACCAACATTGAGGGGCAATGAAATTCCTTTTTACATTCCTCGCACACGTGTTTCTTTTTACGATTAGCGTCGCCAGCGTGAATACGTAAATGTTCTCGCAGATTGTCGTTACGACTAAACATTTTACCACAAACCTATACATAAAAAAAAATTAAGTTAAAATATAATTATTAAATTACGACGCAAAAACAATTTAAAAGTTTTGACTATCTTAACTGAGACATTTGAAAATTAATGTCGATTATACGACTTCAAAAAGTATTAACATATAATTATTAAATTAAGACGCATAAACAATTTAAAAGTTTTGACTATCTTAACTGAGACATTTGAAAATTAATGTAAATTATACGACTTCAAAAAGTATTAAAAATTTTTTTAACTAAATTTTTAAAAAACAGGCTAAAATTAAAGTTAGACACATTAAAATATTCGTTAAATCGAATTCGTAAAAATAAAATATGAGCTTGGATTTGTTTAACTAGCAGAAATTACACGTAAACTCATCCCCTCAAGCATCAACATTATATTATAACCATAAACGTAACAATATTATTTATAACTAAAATGTAAATTGAACGCACCTGACAAGGAAATGTGGGTGGCTTAATTCCTCCACATCCTGTTTGTTGCATATGGCGAAACAGATGATATTTACGACTAAATTGTTTTTTGCACTTCTCACATTGATATGGTTTTAAACCTGTGATTTCAAAAAGAATAATATTAAAACATATAGACGAAAATCAATCGAAGATTGAATTTAAAATATCCACCTGTATGAATGTACATGTGACGCGCTAAAGTTCCTTTATCGGCACATCGAGTTCCGCATTCGCCACATTTGTGAGATGATCCTTCCATGTGAACCACTTTTAAATGTCGATCTAAAGACGCCTTCAGTTTAAATTCTTTCGGACATTTGGAACACTTCATCCAATTTTTATCTTCTCCGGGGTCGCAAGTAGTGCACAATTCCGGCTTTCTACCGCAAGTTTCTTTCAAAAGCGTTTTAACACGAGTAGTTATTTTGCCTTTAAAAAAAAAAATAAGAAAGAAAATAAATCAATATACAATTTACAACAAATGCGATTTAAAACAACTAAATAGTATTAATTTATTTAAATATACCTTATAACCGAATTCCTTGAAAAGTTATTTAAAATAGATTTTAAAGAAAAGCAAAAGAAGTTTTAGCCAATGTCATCATATATTTATAGAAACTTAATTAAAAATTCCAACAATCATGTTGTTACCTTTCATTTTTTCTTTGAATACTTTGGGTTTAGTTTCTCCTTCATATTCTTCATCTTCATCATCCAATTCATCTGCTATTTCGTCGGATAGTTCGTCTGGCGATAGTTCAGGCACCACAATAGTAACTTCTTTCCTCACCTTTCGAGTGGATTTCCGAACGGTAGGCGATACCTTTATCTCGTCAGCTCTCTTCAAAGCAATTTTGCATGACTCTGCATGCATTTCTAAATCCTGCAAATTTAAAAGTTAAATGTTTTATTTTATAATATATCAGTTTCGAAATTATTTTACCTTTTCATTAGAAAATTCAGCGGTACATCTATTACATTGGAATAAAAAGACTGATGTCAACTTGGAAGAGCTGGGCGATTCCGTTGTCTCACGAGAAGAAGCTTTCGCGGCAGCAGAATTACTCAATTTACTTTTCGACAATCGAGTTTCTCTCGGCTTCGACGGTCCGTGCTTCTGTCTACTGTGCAGGAGAAGGGCAGCATTTGTTTTAAAATTCGTTTTGCACTTTTGACAGTTAAATGTTTTTTTTAAAGCCATTTGACTTTTTATACTGTAGGTACGTCAATCACAAAACTGCCGTCAATAACTAAATAATTTTTAAAAATATATATATTTTTTAATGATTCATCATGGGTAGAGCGAACTAAATCTATTACATGTTCATAGAAATAATAATTATTGTTAGTAGCCCACCCCGCGAATTACAGTAGGCTAAATAAAAGAGTTAATAAGGGATCGAAAACAGTTCAATCTTCAGTATAAAGTTTTTAAAAAAAATTATTGTAAGATAAAAATTTGTTCATGATAAATTCGCCTTGTAATAAACACTTCTTCCACCTTATAATAAATTGTTAATTTCTGTTTTGTGCGGATAAAAAAAAGGCTCAATTAAATGGAAATTGGGAAAATGTTTGCCACGCGAAATTGCATTGAGCATGTGGGTCAACCGCAGGGTCACTCCCTCCTTGCCTGCCTGCACTGCGTGACTCCCAAACGCGGGATCAAGATGCTCAACAGGAAAATCTCCACAATCATGTGTCTTCTCCAAAATATTAATTTCTCTACGCTTTTAATACAATATCACAATTAAAATGCGGCGCGGTCTTCCCCAGCGTTTTGTTGAGTTTAAGCTGTGATAGAATTATTGAACGAGAAATCCAGAATCTCATTCGGTAGATAACAGTATGAAACAAGTGTAAAGTTTGCGCCTAGCCACCATAATTACAGCAAAGCACTACGTCGCTTATTGACTTTTACTTCTAAGAATTTTTCAGCAATTAACATAATAAATGCCTAAAGTACTCGATAATAAATATGACGATGTTTATGGTAAATGAGTAAATGTTTAAGATTAAATAGAACGTTATGTGACGAAAGTTTCATACTTTTTAAACTGAGAAAAAAAGCGAGGCGTCAACGAGGGGCAGCCATTACTCCGACGCGCCAACAAACAACATGCGTCGCAAAACTCGTTCATTTTGTCTTTCTTTTCGATTATTCGAAATTTATTTTAACGAAAGGTTGTTATTAAATTAATAAAGGACGTAATTAGATTAAAGTAAAAGCATACTTACAATTTCGACTCAATTTTGTCGGAGGGATTGAAATCAGCAAATTATTGCAGGGAAAACAACAAACAAAAAATTTCGGAAAGACGGAAACTTGTTCAGAACATAGATGGCGCTCATGTAGCATCGCACTTCCTGTAGTGTTATTTTATAATTATTACAGTATACCGGTTTAGAGGACCTGGTGAATTCGTAAATTTGATTAAAAATTCCAATTCTATTTAAAATCGAAGATATACCCTCCCAAAAAAAAAAAAAAAAAATGTAAATTACAAAACTTTTAATGAATCATGATAAAGTGCGATAATGAAATTAAATAAAATCATGATACTGTGTAGATGAAAGTAAAAATCAAAATTAACATTAAAGCAATGTAAAGTATAATTTTATAACCCAAATTAAAAAATGGCTCGAAAGTAATTTTGAGTTAATAAAATTATCAATAATATAAACTTGATCATAATTGTACACTATTTACAAATATTCTAAAATTTTTACCATAATGAATAATTCACACGAGTATACAATACAAATGCACAGTTATAATAATTTAGAATTTGTATAAAAATAGTAACTTGCAAACACTCATCAATTTGTAATGAAATATGAATATTTTTTGTAAAAAAAAAAAAAAATTGAAAGCTATTTACAAATAAAAATATACATTTCAATAAACTAGTGAGAGTCAACCATATGAACTTGAACTGAAGCTAGCATGTGATTTGGCTTAACTAGTTCAGTAGTAAAAGTATTATTTGTTGCCGATGGTATGACCGTCTGATTAATAAGAGGTGAAAGAGGTCTAGGTAATGGCGAAGATGTTCTGCTGCTATTCGTTAAAGATAGTGCAGGCGGAGGACGATATCTATCTTTTCCAACCAACAACGGTTCTACGTATGGCATATGTTCACTATCGTCGTGCGGCGTCATAGTGCTATAACCATGATCACTATCTCCGCCAGTTGGGCGACGATACCCTGAGTTCATTCTATATGGCGATATATTTATGCTATTGTCAAAAGCCGCAAGCACAAGATTTGAATGTCCTATAATAAACAGCGCAATATTAAATAAAATCTGCTTAATGCTATTTTTTACCAAAATAATTATTAAAAATACCTGCTCCTTGCTCTTCAGCTGCCTCTGCTTCGTCGACTTCGTCTAAGTGCGACATCCTCATTTGCATATCTGGTACGCTCGACATGTACTGATGAGGATTTGATCTGTGCACGTGATGCTTATAGCAGTACACAGCTAATGCCAATACGAGAAAACATCCCATAATTCCACCTGCAACTGGACCTACAGGTGTACTTTTAATGGAGAAATATTCTTCTGATGGCAATCCTAAAAGTCCGATGCTGTTAATAAAATGCTTTATTTAAAGGAAAACCGTAACTTACCGACGACTTCGTCTGAATAAGGTGTTCGAGCACCCAAAACACCTCCAAAGCACCTTTTTTGTTCCACACAAAAAGGTTGTGCCAAAGAAGCTGCACCATTCAAATCTAATTGGCACCATTCACAACCCATAATTCCAATGCAATCACTAAGTAAAAAACAGTTTAAATAATTAATTTCAATATTTGAATTATTAAAAATCTGAAATTCGTTTCTGCTAATTAATATTTTAAAATGGATTATTGCTGTACTTATTCTATTGTAATTACCTTGCAGTAGATCGTAGTTCACAACTAATATCTAAACATGGTTCTAAAGCATCTGTTAATAATGGATCTGCTTCGTAAATTCGCGTTTCATCGGGCATGTGAAAGCAGGTAGGATTTAAGTCTTCAGAGTCGACCAATTTTCCAGTGCATAAATCTACTTCCAGTGGACATTCACATGGACATTCGCATTCAATCTGTTCCATTCGATGGCAATTTAAACACAACCTGTCAACCTACATTAAAATAACAAAAGTATTAAATAATGGTACATAATTTTAAAGCCGCACAAATATATCAATACCATGCTGCAAGGACAAAATGCAGTTACAGTATCACACGTTTGGTTAACAATTCCAAGAAAAATATTTGTTCCAGGAATTGCTACAATTTGATATTTGGCACAATGTTCACCGTGAACAAGATTTGTTAATGTTCCCTCGATACTAGAATTAAACTAACAAAATATACAATAATTAAATAAAATGTCAAATTATTGTATTCACTCCGTCCTTTACCTGATAAAATCGTTGTACAGTTCGATCACTAAAGCTATTGCAAAGCTTCTTTCTTACAAAGCCTTTGTGATTAGCGACATCATTAGCCACAAGTGGTTCCTAATAATAAAAAAAATATTATAAAAACCATTTGTTAAAAATTACAAAAGTGGGCAAAATACTTTGTGGGTGACATGTTGTTGTTCAATAGGGCCTTTGCCATTTGGTTCCACTAAATCTGGATGCAATAATAAATATCCGTTGTCTTCCAAAATAAAGCATCTAAAAAAATGCAATTGGCATTAGTACATTTTTATAAAACACTATTATAGAAATTATTGCTTATATAAAAGAGTAAAAATATACTTACGAAACTTTATCTTCATAACAAACAGGTATAGCTTCATAAATCAACTTTTGCAGATATCCCAAAGTTAGGTCCAAAGCAACCACCGCAACAACTTTGTCAAGGTTGTCATTAGAAGAAAGTCTAAAAAAATTCAAAATTCAATCAAATTGTAAAGCAAGAAATAAATTCTGAAGTGATCTTACCTGCCCTCATATATTGAATGACTTAAGGTGACGATATAGCCAGCTCCACCAACATCTAGATACGGGGCAGTCATAACCACTTTCCCTGGGTACATTATAGCCTTTGAAAACCAAGGCCGTTTAGTTGGATTATAAGTTTTTTCAACAGTGGTTCCAGGAAAAACTTGAAAAACTCCTCTAACGCTTGCAGCATAACGGCGAACGATGTACGGAGCAAGATCGCTTGTATGAAATTGTTGTTTCCAATGAGATGCAATATGCATCAATGACGCAACATCGCCCCTCACATTAGACTTGAGACCAGGATTAGCAATTAATTTTGTATTATCACTAATGTAAGCCATGTATCCTTGCACGTTTCCTCGAGTCTCTTCACGATTTAAATATTCAAAAGGAGATAAGAAACAAGATGGGGCCAAGTATATAGTTGCCGCTTCTAAACAAATTACCATACCTCACTAAATAATGCATCAAATTTGTAAGAATGGCACTAAACTTACTAATAGTAGCTTGCTGTTTCATATGACGACATTTCTTCACTTCTGGCACCAAATCAAGTTTGTGATAAGCTATGCTGTTCATAGCAGCAACTTCATTATTTTTTAATACTCGAACTTCTTCTTTTGGATTCTCATTCACAACACATATAATAAATGGAGATCCATCAACCTAAAATAAAAATTATTAAAAGAAGTTTTTCAAATTCAAAATGTAAAAAATTACTTTCATCCAGGAGTACTTTATGTGCTTCACTTGATTAGTGTTATTTAACTGAGAAATGACCAGCATTTCAACTCCTTTAGCCAAGCTATGTAAATTTAGGCATTAAATGAAGACATAAAAAAGTAATTAAATTAAAAGTTACAAATACTTACGTTTGCATTTTTTCCCAAACCGAACTAAATCCTAAATAAGTTTCAAGGTGGTTAATATGAGTATGAATTGGTTGTTCAATCATTGGATTCGCCCTGATGAACATCGGATGAAAAACTACAAAACCCTTGACGTCCACCACAAAGGCGTAAGTATTTAAAGCTTGATTAAAAAATGTAAAATCTTCCATGATGTCCATCATGTGAGCGTCAATTGCTACAACCCCAATAGGTTTGTTGAGATGAAAACAAGGCAAAGATATCGTCATAACTAGTCCTTTGCCAAGAGAATCCCAGTGAAGTAGAGAAAATGATGGTCGATTTGGTATTGGAAGTTTAAACACAGTATATGGATTACCAATTATAAAACTAAGATTTTGAGTTGTATTAATAGCCAACATCAACCCTTGCTGCAACATTAAGAAACTTAAGTTTAGCAATACATCATACGTGCAAGAAAAAATTAACTTACATTAGGAGTGCGATGAGCTTGCGTAGGAAGATATTTTGTATAATTTTGGCTAGATAGATCCTCCATAAACATTTTCTCGTACATTAAAGTCTTCGAATCTAATAGATAAATAATATTATTTCACGAGACATTTGAAAATATAATTATAAAAAATTAAAACTTACCATCAATAACCGCATAAGCGTTAATAGTAACTTTATCTCCAAAAGCCTGATTTTCATTTGCTATAGTTTCCATAACAGTTCTTGCTTCAGCCAGCGAATATAAAAATCCTCGACTTATATAAACAATCAAAAGTGAACCTAAAATTATTTTTAACAAATTAAATACAAAACATCAAAATGTATCTCATTCACAATAAAATTATAATGCAATGCATGTACTGTATTTCAAATATTTACCAATATCCGATACGTTCCTATGATTTATGGTCTCCTTGAGAATTTCGAAAGCTTTTTCAAACCCCATAGAATGATTAGTTGGCTCTAAATAATTGAAATAAATAAACATTGTCAAGTAAAATCGAGATAATTTTTTTAAAAAAAAAAAAACCTTTTGTCTTTGATAAACTGTCAATAAATCTATAAAAATTCAATTTAGTTTCTAGCGTAGCATCGACCATTTGCTTTGAAAGGCAGTCGTCAATTTGCGGGAATGAAACTTCACTACTCAAACCAATTAAACCGACAACATCATTATGCGAGAGTGAACTGACAACATATTTCGCAACAGCTTTGGCAATTGACAGCTGCTTTAAACTAAGAGAATTTCCGTGATCCACAACTATCATGACAAACTTGGTTTGCGGTGACATAGTAGAAACGTAAATCTCCCTTTTTTATGTAAATAAAAAATTTATAAATACATTTCTTATATTTAAATAAAATATTCTTAAAAACATTAATTTATACCTGTGCCTTCCTTCGTCCAAGTACTTGCAAGTGTCTAAAGACTCGTCTTCAGGAACCGGATATTGAGTAAACGCACCATCCATCGAAATAAAATACTGCCATTTAATGGAAGCGAATTCTTTCAAATTTTCTTGAAAAATTTTGGTAAGATTATGGCCAGGGCAAAAAGAACTTGAAAGAATATTCGAAGACACAATATCGCAAGGAATGCTTTTAGAGTCTTCTTTTAACACTTGCTCGCTATATCTTTTCATAATAAACAAAACAAACAATTAACATTAACACATGAAAACAAACGACCACAATAATTATTAGTAAAAACTCTTACTGCAATCTCTCGTCCCAATAGTTGCAACATGGCAGTGTCTGACAAGCACGAGAAGTCAAATGCGCAAAATATACTTCTTGAATAAAACTATTAGTTCGTTCTAACATTTTCGTATACTTTAACAATTTCGTCTTCATTCGAACCACCATCTGTTAATAATAAAAAAAAAATTAACAATTGCCACATTACTGTAAAAAGAAAATATGTAAAACTGAAAATAGATTTAAGAAATTTTACCTCAAAAACAATTTCATCCTCTTTAAGCGTGGAAGGTACAAATGGAAGCGAATCAAAAACCGACTGTTACAAAAAATAAAAAAAAAAATTAATTCAATTGCAATTTATTAAACCAGCATAAAAAAAATTATTACAGTAATTTTATTTAAAGGTTTTAGCATGGCGGTACCCATTTTTAAATAAGTCTACTGTACTGTACAATAAATTAAAAAGAGTTGACCAACAATTTAGTATAAATTTGCGCGGTCTGACTCTAGATTTTCTTTTTATTTATTTGAAATTTATTTAATCTGAACCACTATTTACAAAATAATATAGGAGCGGCAAATTATAGAATAAAAATTTAGAGTCAGACCGCCCCAAATTTATACTATTTATACAATAATAATATTGCTTTTTTATTACCGTATTATTATGCTATACTGTAATCTTAGAAAAAAATATCATTATTAATAACCATTAAAAGGATTATTATCGAAATTATTTCTAACTCGATAGCATTGACATTTCTAAAATAATTAAAACAATTTAAATCATTCGTATAATAAAAAAAAAAATTTAATTTATAATTATGTATGTAGGAGTTTTAATATTCCATGTCTAGTCTTTGATACTTCTTCAACATTTTTCGAGACTTAAAAGTCGTCCCGACACGCCAATTATATTCAATTAAAAGAAAATGTTTTCGACCCAAAAAAAAAAAGCGTTCGTACGGAGGATAATCTGAATTATAAACAGATTTGGTTGTTCAAGTTGTACAGAAAGGAGGAAAGTTGAGCTTAATGTAAAATCCAGCGCAGCAATCATAAATGAAAGAAGGCTAACGAGTAAAAAAAAGTTGGGAGCGAGAGAGAGAGAGAGAGAAAAAAGGTAAACAGGAACACAAGGGACTTGAGGAATAGACGGTGTCGAATAACATCAAAGAGCCTCTCGACCTTTTTTCACCCCAACACCAAAAACTTGCCTCCTTTCCTTTCCCTTCCCTTTCAACTTCTATTTTATGAACATCTTTTTCCATGCTTCTTTTTAAGGTAATTTTCCTTCAACACGACTACAAAAACACCGCCCGGCTAACTAAAACAAGAAGTTTTCCACGAAAGAAGAGGTACGAGTAAAAAGTTATTAAACTATAAAAACAAAATAAAAAAATTCCTTTCACGAGTAGAAAAATAGAATTAAAACTACAGTAATGCTATTCATTTTCAGTTCCATAAAATAAATTACTGTACATTAAAACAAAAAATTTATATACAGTAATAACGTAGGTAATAATAAAATGTAAAAAAAAAATGAGTTTGACATTTTTATAAAAATTAAATGAATTTCTCACTTTCCAGATATTTTAAAATTCCTTCGTAGTAAATTAAAATTTAATAATAAAAGTCTGTCTGTAAAAAAAAAAAAGAAGTTTTGAATGATATTTTTTGTTGTTGTTACCTGTATGATCGTGATTCCCAATTCTTCATTGGCGATGCTTCTCAAATGATCTCCAATTTTAAAAGCTTCGACCGCCAAATAAACCCCGCCGATCGCTTCCACATTTACTTGATTGCTTTTCGCACCGCTTTTTAAATTGCTAAGATTGAGACCTTTTCCTTTTTGGTCCTTTAGTAAATGTGGGTTATTGAAATAAATCGTACTTTCTAACTGAATGGCACTGGATTCCGTATCTTCTTCGCTCAATTTTTCGTTATTTAAAAGCGTAGTAAAATCGAGAGACGAGTTTGACTCCAACCTGCTGTTTGCGCTTGTTGATACCGAGTAATTACAAGTGCAAGATAAAATAAGAAAAACAATTAACAGGCCGCCTTTATGCTCTCGTAATCTCCGACTCTTTTTCTTTGCCGCCATCATCACTGTGCATTAGCGCCCGTCAGTCTTTGCCCGAAAATATTATGGTTATATCTTCGCGCACCACGCAAACTTTTCAGAAATCCGTCATTTTCGTAAAGCACATTATGTTTTTAATTCGTATACCGACACAAGGCAAATTCCGGATAGCATCATCAAACCAGAGATCAATCATTAATCCCGACATAGCAATCGAGACACCACACTCACGCCATTTTTGTTCTTGTCAATAATAATTTGCAAGACGAAAAAAAAAAGAAGGTCGTTTCCGTTTCCGGAAAGCGGATTCATTTCGTTCATTTTCCGCCAGGT